>JAPDSC010132895.1:403618-440344 GCA_026290005.1 Latrodectus geometricus | reverse complement strand
ATATATATATATATATATATATATACCTACATATATATACATACACACACACAATAATAGACCATTCCTTACATGAAAAATAAAACTGCTTAAAATATGCTAATAAAGAAAGCACTAAGTATATGCTATGATGCTAAAACTGTATTAAATTTTAGCATTTGCTCATTTAAGAATTTTCAAAATTTTCTTAACTTTACATGCAACTTTTCTGAAATTTACCTACATTGGTTGTTCCAATACCCTCTTTCCATTTTAGCATTTCGGAAATAAATGTGACAAAACTAATTTAGATTTTCTTAAAAAGATTTCAGACATGCATTTCCTTTCCTATTAAAAGTTGTTGTTGGAATGATCTCTACCTTTCTTTGAATTATTTTTTTAAAAAATGTCCTGAAACTACATTTTTATTATTTAAAGTCTCAGATCCTCTAATAGTCTTGTAAGAACAAGGTACTTGAATTGATTATTATTAAACTTATCTTCATGTAAAGAAAATTCTTTATGTTGGGCAAAAAAATTTTTAATTTAAAATCTCTTACTTTTAAATTAGCTGGCCATTAGCTGAATGAGTGTTGAGTATCGCCCATATGCAAAATTATACAAAATGTGCCTGCTAACCAAAGCTTAATTTTGACTTTTGTCTTTCCAATATTGAATAAACTTGTCTACATTTTTTAATGAATTGTTGTTGGAATTACCTTGTTAGAAATCCTGTTTAAAATGTATTAATTTTTAAAGAAATATTTCAACAAAGAAAAAGGTATCTTAGTATGAAGTAGAAACTTTTAAAATTTGTTTTGTTTAAAAAAATCGAAAGTAAATATATAATAACTATATTTAAAACCTATTTTATTTCTAAACAACTTAGACATAATGAAAATATTTAAGTATATGAGAAAAGAATTTAAAAAGCTTTATAGCTTTTTATTTTCTCAGTTGAATCTCACATACATTCAAACTTAATTTCTCTGTATTAATAAAAAAAAATTCTGTTAAAAATTTGTCAAAACCTGACTTTCATATAAAAATAAAATGCAGTGTGATTATAACAATCTAGAGATATCTCAACTATTTATTACAATGTATTCCTGTATTGAAATTCTTATTTTAAGTGAATAAGCATAATTTAACTCCTCAATAATTTAAATTTAATTCTCTCAAATTTTCATTCATAGAATGTATTAACTTTTATTATGATACTTAATGTCATAAGAATTTATTTTATAACTTTGGTTTTTGAAATGGACTTTTATTTATAATCTTAATTACTATATTGGAAGTATTGTTAATCCTTTCAAACTTTAATGCTTGTTATTGGTATGATACCTGTATGATGGTGAATAAGAAGTTTTTAAATATTTCACAACCATATTCAACCAAGTTAGTGTTTTAAAAATATTGAAACAAAATTGTTCTGTGGCAAAATTTTGTAAAAGAGAAATTATAAATGTTCTTAAGAAACTAATCTTTTATCCTTTATTTACAGAAATATAGTTTTTCTCCTGTTTTCATATCTTTTTTGAAAAGTATTGGTGATATGTTTCGCCGTAAGCCTGTTGTGTTGCATGTAAGTAACTGTACGTGCATTACAAAAAATAAACTAAAAATAAAAACATAATTAAATATTTTTTTTGTTAATAATCTGATTTTTACATTAATATTGTATGTCATATATATATTTTCTAGACATTATGCTAGAGAAAAGTTATGATATATTATGTGTGTTTAGATAAATATTCAGTATAGTGACAAATATTAAAGTCAAGGAAATTGATAAAATATGTGAATTCTAAGTTTACTAAATAGTTTGATGGAACAGATTTGGGTAGACTAAAAAATTAAAAAGCTTTGTATTAACTATCCATTTACCATATTGGAGGCATGCTGCATGGACTTGAACTTACTGGGTTCCTATTTAAATTTCCCACAGAATATTGTTGTGTTATCTTTATGTAAAATTTATTAAATTTAAACTGAATATTTTAACATCATATTTAGCTTATCTTATTAAGTAATAGAAGCTAGATAAGTCATTGAAAGAAAAAGAGTCTCAGGTAATTGCATAAAATGACAGAATGTAACACTATGTCAAGAAGTTGTACAGTTCATTTGTTGCAGTGATTGTGGAAGAAATTAGAAATGCATTTGAGAAATCTGTAACTGTCAAAATTAAATGTAGAAATCCTTGATTCATTGAAATGGAAAGCCTAATGGCTTAAGGTTATTGTAAACCATTTTAATATTTATTGTGTAAATTGCCTTCCTGGAGAACTTTTCTTAGGTAGTGGATGGTGTTCACATGTCATAAGAGAGGAAAATTGGAAAGCTTTTAAGCATTCATCCTAACAGACATAGTTGCGGAATGTAGAAAGAAGCTGTAAAAATTGGCTATTAACTGGGATTGCAAGAATTGTTTATTACACCTGTTAACAAAGTAGTCACCTAGCACATTAAGTATGTTGCTCAATATTTTTAAATTATTGAAGAAAACTGCTTCCTTCAACAATCCAAAAATAATTATTCTTTGATAGAGTGGTTTATGTGTTTTCATTCTTCTAGATAAATATGTGTGTCTGCAATCTGGAAAAGGATTTCATTTTGACTGTATAATCCTAGATGTATAGTTTGAAGTCTGTTCTATCATAGTGTATGCTTATTTTTCCTAATTAGGACTCAAGTTCATCTGTTTATATATCTAGAATCATAAAGGAAGACTAAATTGAAATTTTTTTTTTTTTTTGTTATTGATGATTCAGCCTTTCAGACCCTTAGGTATTACTTTAGTACTGATGAATGCTTCTTCCAAAAGATCAAGTTCTATGATAAATTTTCAGATATGTATTAGATTGAGGGTTGATTGGTTGAGGAGAAATGGTTGATTGACCTGCTCAAAGTACTTATCCAAATGCAATCAGACATTGATGGCATGAATTGGTACATCTGACATAGTACTACCATCTATAATTGTCTTCACTACAATCATTTCATAGCCTTACCATAGTCATGACAAGTAATTCCTGCAATATTTATAGTAATCTACTCTAAACTTGAGAGCCATCAATAAAAACTATAATGATTAGAGCAAAGAAAATTTCAACCTGTTAATGTGCTTTTAGTTAAAGCACATTAATAGGCTGAAATTTTCTTTGAAGCATTTTTTTCTAAAAAGACAATGTTTGAATATTTTATTTCACATAACATCGATGATACAGACTGAACATTGATAGATAATTAAAGTTTGGTAATTATGTCATTTTTCATGTTGTATAAACTCTTATTTGTTAGTATTACTAACTTGATATATTTTAAAGTAAGAGTAAATTGCTAAGAAAATGGACATTGTATCAATGAAAATTAGTAGAATTATTTTTTTAATATATATTTTATTTATGTACAATATATTATTTACACTGACAAATTCTGATTTTTATTTAAACACTGATATATTATTTATATGGAAAAATGTGCAGCTTATATGTTTCTGTAAAGCTTCTTGTTATGAGTTTTCTAAAGGAAAATTATGAATACAATTATAACATCTTCAATGAAAACAAATTTTAAAACCATATAATTAAATATTTAAAAATATCAAAAGATATCTTAAAGAAGAATAGGAATAAAAAACATTATAAATATACTTAATATTGAAGATGTTTTAAATTTTATTATTCTTATGATTTTAATGGATGAATTCAACCTATTCAGCCAAAGGTTGTTTTAAAAATTTGCATTTCAAAATTGTATAGATCGAAAATTTATAGAAAAATGAAATTTGTTGTATAAGATCAGTTAATAAAATCTGAAAAAATTAGCCTTAGAGTTTTCTAAATTAGGCCTCTTTTTATAAAGAAAAAAAATGTTAAGCGCCATTAAATATTATTCTCTACATTTTGTTTGTACATTTTTTTATACTAAATGTATAAGTGGTTACATAACTAACTACATAAAAAAGATGCTAATTTTAATAATATCACTTATTTCTGCTATGCAACTAACATTATATATCTCAGACAATGTTAAATGACATATATGTTTTCTTCTTCCACCTAATCAATATAGCAATAATATTGTTCATTGCATATTATTAGAGCATCACATTAAGCTCTATGAATAATACCTTTATAATATCATTTAAGATCTTTTGTCACATTGGATAACTGAAGGTGGTTGCATAGTTGAAATACAGGAAGCTTTTAGCTGCAAATGTATTACATTATACCTTTGCATTTATATTATTAAGGTTAATGATTGTTATTATATAGTTCTAGAATATCAATTTGCATGAATGCAATATAAAAGGAAGTAATTGTGCAACAAACCTGAACTGCCCTATTGGGTTCATTATTCCATATCCAATATTCTAGCCCCTTCAATACTACCTATGTACTTCCAATCATGTAGTTACACTTTGCTAATAGACTTTGACTTAAACTATCTTTAAGTTATCTGCCTCTTAATCATCATATCTATAGCTACTTTGTAAACAATAGTAATGTCTGCCAACTGTTGGGCAATGACTAAAATTCGTCAATAAATCCTGGTTCAGTTTTGGAACAGATGATTATTAAATTTATATTTCAAGGGACTGGATTCTACTATCTTGATAAGCTTTTAAATTACAAAATCATATAGTACTCACTGATGTAAAGTGAATTCTCTTATAGAACTTTATTTTTAATAATTCTGCATGAAACTATAGTATCTCAATAATATGTTGGAAATGCCACATGACCAGTTTATTATGTCATCCTAAGTTCATTTCCACTTAGATACTTTCAGACATTATATGACTGACATATCTTTGGACTGCTGTAATCTTGTTAATATACTTATTATACGATATGGTACATAGAAGTTCCACTAACTGTAAACTGATGCTATGAACATCTGCTCTGAAGAATCTAATATTCAAAATGAAGAAAGCACATAAAAATACATCTGGAGCAACTATTAAGCAGTATTTTTCAGAATGTATATTGATATGAGGTGAAGAATTTATATCACTCTTTTCGTATGTATTTATGAATATATTTTATATAGAGGGTTTAACCAATTGCTGATTGAAATATTTAGCTCACAATTGTACTATCAATTAAATAATTTCAAAGCCTTAAATGTTTTTCTTAATAAAAACATTTAAGCCCTTAAATTTAAGGCCTTTGTGAGCCTTAAATGTTCTCACAATTTGTGCGTGAATTTTAACATTTAGTTTTACTGAAAACAGATATTTTTTCATGGTGCTTTGTTTTATTGAGAAAGAGTGATATTAATTTTATTTTTATTTGATGTAAAATAATTTATGAAAGTAACATATTTATTCTAGAAATGTTTTTATTTTATGTGACAGAAATTAAAAATTTTGAGCATATGCACCTGTTTTATCTTAGTTTAACAGGTGACAAGGAATTCAGTGTAGTTTGAACTCTTATATTAAATTTCAATATTCCTTTTAATGTGTTTTATTTTTATTATATGTTAATTTTATACTTACCTGATTGTGGTAAATTACTTATATGATTAAAATTTGATTTATTAAATTGAAAAAAAATATTCTTTTCATAAAGTAATGTTTAGAAAATTTATTTTTAGAAAGTTAGTGATTCTTTGGAACTTCTTGACATTTCTAGTCATTTTGGAAATTCCACTAAATCTGTAAATGATTGGGTTGACACATTATATCATTCCTGTATTATTTATGCTGCTCTGTTATGTGTTGCTGTAATAAGTGTTCTTGGAGGACTTCTTGTTTGGCATGCTCGTCTCATATCTAATGGTGAAACAAGTATTGAGGCACATATAAATAAAGCAGAGAGGAAAAGATTATTAAAACATGGAATAGTAAGCTATTTTTATTAGACAATTATTAATTAAATATTTAATTATTTTCTGTTGAGTGACATATATTTCATTGTATGCCATGTTAATAAATTATACTTGATGAATAGCAAAAAAAGAAAAAAATATTTACATGAAATGCAGCTTAATGATAGTTACAGAAAGAGGTATATTAGAATAAAATCTATGTATTAATTAAGTTACATATTTACTATAAAATATTCTTCAAGTAGGTTTTTGAGAGTGCAGTATATATTCTACAAATAAAAGACTTAGTTATTTAAGTGTGGGGTTTGATTTTAAAAAAAATGACTTAAAATAGTTTGATTTAAATTAAAAAGTTTGATTTGAAACAGAAAGTGTTCATATATGAAAGGAAATGAAAAATCATCTTTTGAATAAATTTCCCAAATGTTCCGTATTTATAGGTTATTATTATACTTAATTTTTTGCATTTATTTACTCTTTAATTCTATGATACAGTAATAAAAAACATTAATAAAACTCCATTTCTACATTTTTGTTTCTGTCTTAAAATCTAGTAAGATACCCCTATATTTTACTATTAAAGTTTCTGTTTATTTCAGGTTAATAAAACTCTTTTTGATGATATAAATGGATATCAAGGAAAAGTAAATGTGTCAAATCAACCAACCAATTAATCATAGAGAATATACATATTAATTATAAGAGCAAAATTGACTAAATAAAAATATGATATCTCTGAAGTTGTAAGTTTTGCCCTTTTTACAAAAGATGCATTTTCATTTAAAATATAGGTATCATAGTTGGCTATAGCTATTTCTTGAAACACAAAATAAGTTTTTTTTTCTGAGAAAAAGGCCCACCTTTATCAAGTTAGTATCTTTCTTTTAAATTTTGTAGCCTGAATAGAGAGTTATAGCCAAGGTGTGAACTTGATTATATATGTATTAGTTTCAAAGAAGACATCTTGATGTATTTTGAATGTTGGAATGATTTACATAAATAATGTTATTTGTTTAGGCATAGTGATGTTACTGGCTTGACAACTAACTGTGACAGCACTAAATATCACCTTAGAAAGAAGTCTGCAGAAATATTTAAATACTGTCTATTTTCAGAAAATAACTTTTTTACATATGCATTTCATAAAGTTCTATTCACAACTATTTGAAATTCAATTAAAAAATATCATTTTCTAATCTATTTTTTTATTTATTTTAAAGAAATTTGTGTTAGTACTTTCGTGATAATCCTTTGTTGATCTAATTGCACTTTTTTCCTTTCAGCTTTAGATTTATTTATGAAATTTTGTTGATTGTCAATTAATTTCCACATCTAATTTTTTTACTATATTTGAAAATTTGTAACTCTTGTAATATTCTATACATTTTTGTTTCATAATATCTGTTCTTACCCTCTTGTAGATATCCTTCTAATTTTGTTAGTTTGTGTAATCAGCAATTCTTCATTATTTGCTACAATGCATTTATGCATCTTATCTAATTTATTAGCTATTATCTTTGATGATTGTTCATGGAAGCTTATTAGCACTTTTTTATAGTTTTTACTAGCTCTGAAGCTAAGAATTTTATTTTTTACACATTTTGTACACATTTGACTAGGATTTATCTTAAAAAATGGAACTACATTTACAAAAAATTTACTATACTACTATTACAAAAGATTTACTAGAAATAATTATTTATTAGAAGAATTTATTAATTTCATTACTGTTTAATAGAACTAATAATATAGGAAATAATGTTATTGTATGAAGTTTATAAAATGAAGAAAGAATAGAATTGAATTGATGAAGAAGAAGAAGAAAATAGACTTCAACATATTAGAGAACATTTGTTAGTTAATATGTTGGAGACCATTTTTGTTGTTAATGATGTTTTCTGTCAAATTTAGGTGTTTTAATGTACTATGTATATGTGGCTGAAAAACAGCTAGAAATGAAAAAATGTTAAAATAACATTAAAAGCAAGTAATGTAACTAAGTATGTTAATACAAATGTAGAAGAGAATAATTACATTCTTTAAGAATATCACAATTTCCCTGTTAAAAATAATTAGGAAGGAAAAAAAAAAAAAAAAAAAAAAAAAGACAAATGTGAATTTGATGCTGAGTTTGAGAGTATTTTATTCAACAAAATTTCCTTTATCTTAATATGATTAATGCTCCTCTTGATCATCCTTGTTGAAGAAACTCCTCTGTTTTACATTTAAATGCAGTAGAGAGAGAGATTGTTTAGATGAGACCAATTATTTATAAATGGTTAAAGCATGTAAAACAAACTCAATTGTAAGAAATTAAAAAAGGAAAATTACACCAGAGACAAATGATTATTAGCATCTAATACTAAAATAAAGATTTTAATAGGTTAAAAGGGCATTTAATGTGTTAAATAAAAATTTATTTGCTCTTAGTTTTTAAAAGAAATTGTTTTTTCTTTGTATGAAATATATTTTTGATGTTTAAAAAAAGCTATTTAATCTTCTTAATATTACTTTAGAACATTTCTTTCTCCATAAATTTTAATCTTTCTTTTTTTTTAAAATTTTTTTAAAGGTTTGTATTATATATTTTTGATTGTTAAAATATTTAAAACTGTTTTGCTATTTTATATTAATAAAATATTTCTGTCTAAAAATTATTTTTTATATTTCACCTTCTGAAAAATGTGAATTTATTTTTTGATATAATTTAATTTTTAATTTGTAATCTCATAAGCAAATTTTTTTTCTGTAAATAATTATTTGTGATGAAGAGCTAAATATTTCATAAAACATGTCAATTATTTTTATGGTAACTTCGTATGTTGTGTAAAGATTTTTCTATTTCTAACAACTAGAGGCTGTTATTAAGTTATTTTTCACATACACACTATGCTACTTTTTGAGGGGACTTCTTATAGTGATCTGTATTTATATATTTGCAAAGGAGGATTACACTAATCATCCTCCTTGAAAAATGTTATTGCACCAGCATTCTTTCCTGTACATGGCCCTGAGTTGGACTCTAACAGTTTGATAGAAGCAGCTGTGGTGGTGGAGGGGGGGGGGGAATCTTAATAATTTAGAAGCAGGGACTAAGCAAAAGACCCCCAATACTTTACCTATCACTCCCAGAGGTGCCATTTCACATGCAGGACATTGCAACCGCAGCATATTCAACGTACCCCAGCCGCCATTAACCAATACAATGGATTGGAATTTAAACTCATTACTTTCTGATAACAAAAATGAATATTCTGACCAACCAAACCATTGTGGCTCCTCCTAGACAAATGTACATGCAGAAAGTAGAAATGCTACATTAGTTTTTCGTTATTCAACCGTGGTATAGATAAAATTTTGGATCGTTCACTTGATTGTGCAAAATCATACCATTAAGGCTCAATTAGTTCTCTTGAATTTTTTTATTTTATTTTAAATGTATATTTTGATGGAATTTTATGGTCAAATAATTTTTATGTTGAATGTTTAGTGAATTTTCTTGTTGCTATTGATAATGTCAAGTTTGTTGCTGTTACCAGTATTTATGATTTTCAGTTGAATATTACTGCTTTTCATGTATAAAAAGCCTTATCTTTAAAATTTGTATCTTAAAATAATATTGTTTGTCCTAAAATAGTTTCATTGTATTCTTGTATTATATTTGTACTTGCCTGCTCTTTATACATAATAAATTACCCTGAACTTGTGATGCTGTATTGTTCATTATATTGTAGGTATTATTTGTTTTGAAACATGAGTGTATTGTCTATTATTGGATTTGTAATTGTATCTTCTGTAAACTTAACCTCATTTGTGAAGGATGAACTTGTAATGATACTTAAATTTAAAATTATGTTTAGTAATCTCAAAATACATTCAAAAGATTTGTTTTGAATGTGTTTTGAAATTATTGAAATGTAATTCATTGAAAAAACATTGTTTCCAATATTCCATATTCATATTAATGTTTATACTATCTTAAATACAGCTAACATTAAAATACTTAAATATCTTTAACTTAATTAAGCAACAAAATGCTTGAAAGAAAACATTGTAAAAGTGAAATATTTAAAAAGAGACTTTGAATTGTTTGTGTGTCATTGAAATTGATATAAGTTTTAATAGCTTAGCAATAATCATTAACTTTTCTATTTTTAGGTATATAAAAATCCATATGATTTTGGTACATTAAATAATTGGAAGATTTTCTTACGTGTTGGATGCCATAGGTAAGTCTTTCCATAGTTTTGTTGATTAACTTTATTTTAGATGCATTAAAAATTATTCTTAAATTCAACATGATGTTTTCTTATTTTATCCATATGAAGAGTTTTAAGTTATTTATAATTTTTTCTTTGAAAATGATATTTGTAATGTTTTTTCATGAAGTCTATTGTAATTTTATAATCCTATGATCTATTTTATTGATAAAAAATTATCAATATACAATTGTTAAAAAATCAATTTTATTGCTACAATAATATTAAGTTGGAAAATTAAAAAATATAAATTACTATCTAAAAATTTGGATATTCTTGTACATGGAAATATAATTAAAAATCTTGTTAAATTGAAAATTATGAATGAATCTTGCATTTTCTACCACTAGTGGAAATATTTGACTCTCAACAATATAAGCATTAAAATCTTTTGTGGTAATCAATTATAAAAGTTAAATTTTATAAAGAAGAAAATTACTAAATTCTTAAGAAAATGTTTTATTTTGTATTGTTGTAAAATATTATAAGAAGATATTCACTCCAATAAAAATATTTCATTTATTTATTTAACAATAGAAAGTTTTTCATAAAATATGATTTAGGTTTAAAAATTTAGACAGAATTAAAAAAAAATGTGTATGAATTTTTTTAGTTTCTGTAATTTCAACTTAAATTTTTCTACATTTTCTGTAAATCCCGAGATTTTTGCTACTTTGCTTTTTTTTTATACATAGATATACTAAAATTATATCAAATTTTCAATATCCCTTTTTTGACTAATAATTTTATATTTCTGTTTATTTGATAAATATTTATAAAATGTTTCTTTAATACAGAAACTGTGAATCATATGCATTTTATCAACTATTACTCACAGATATATATTTCCTGTTTAATATAATTTTAAATTATTTTTTTTCAAAATGAACACTTTTTTTAAAACAAATTTTCAAATGTGAAATACATTTTTATATAAAAAATTTAAAATATGTACATAAAATATGTCACATAAAATATGTTTTATTAAATTTCCCATGCCCATTGTTGTGTTTAACAAAATTTTCCTCATAGTTTTATTTAATAGTTGCTAACATTTGGTTTATCTATCTCTAAATTTAACCATGTCATTACAATTTGAAGTTTCCATTGAAATTTTAAAAATTTACACTGGTTAAATTTCCTTATAATTATGTGTAATTGTGTTGCTATTAGTGATAAATAGTAACTTTAAAAATAATACTTAACAATATTTGTACAAAAAGAATCATATTTAAATATATTAACATTAAGCACACATAAAGGCAATTTATATTTTTTATGTGTATTTAAAATTAAGTGTGTATTAGCAACTTTTGAAATAGTAAAATATAACCAGTCTATTTTATTCATTAAAAAATTACAGATGAAAATTTGTCTTCTGTTGTATATTTTACAATTGAAAATTAAATTAAAAGGACATTTAAAAGGTCATGAGTATTGGGTTAATTTTACATTTCTATGCAATCTTAATGAAATTTAAAGCAATTTCTACCATACAGACTAATTAAATATGAATATCAAAAATATCTTTAATTGCCAGTAATATATTATTTGATTTATTGTGAATCAATAGAATTAATGCATATTTTTCTTTGATTTATTAAACTGTCAATAATTTTTTATTGGATTGGAAACAAATGCATAATTGATAAAATGTAATACGTTATGCTAATAAATAACAAAAATATATCATCAAGTTATGTATAAATATAAGTAAAATGTTTATTTTACTTACATTTAGCTTGCTCCACATGTTGTGCAGTAAATAAAAATATTATTAACTAACATAAAAATTTGCTTCACTCATATTTAATGTCTAGTGCTAATTTTAAGAATACAAGAACTATCTATTTTTTAAAATTAAATGTTTATGCATCTAGGAAATGTTTTTAAATATCATTTCAGAGACCTGTTGTCCATTTAATATATTAGACTTTTTCACTTTGTGTATATGCAAATGGTTGTCTAAATAATGGAAACAACAGACAACTTCTGACATTTATAAGTGCTTCGGGAGCATTAAAAAATAATCTCTACTACTAGATTTTTTAATGTAAATGTTTCTTGATTGTCTGAAATAATTTAAGTAAAATATATACGTCTTTTATTTTTTACCAAAAGCTTCAAATTATCCGATTCCTCAGGTTTTCAGATTGACCAAATTGTAGGAGCCTGGCTAGCTGAAGCAACTGTGACCAAAACATCCTTTTAAGCATTTCTAGAAGTATGTTGTCTAAGGTTAATGATAATGTGCACAACGTCAAAAGACAAACTCAGTAAAGCAAAATAGTGTACAAAAGGAGAAGCGGAGTGAAAGAGAGAGATGTTGTAATGCCTAAAAAGAAAACAATTGCCACCAGAGTGACAACAAAATTTAATCAACATGTGAATTTTCCAGTGTCAATAATAACAATTATAAGGCTCCTTTATAAACTCTTACTGAGGAGCTGTAATTCCCATGCCATTTGTCACAAATGCTAATGCCAAATGTTATCGGCTGGGGTGCCACAATCATAAAACTTGTTCGATTGATAAATAGAACACAGATGGACTCACCGTAGCCTAGAAGTATATATATAATGTTTTTTGGAACATAAGTTACTGGGTTTGATCCCAGCCTCTGTTGAACAACAAGAAATGGCTGTTGACCTTCTGTCTTCAGTTTGCACATCCGTTGGAGTGAGTGCTGGGGGGGGGGGGTTTCACCTTTGCAGTATATGAATACTTCTTACTATCTACTTGGTGGATGCTGAAATGCCTCATAATGACCTTTCATCATTTGCATGCTCATTACATGTCGTTAAAGTAAGACAGTTGTTGGGTCAGATGAATCATCTTTCTCATTTTTACTTATCACAGGATGATTTCATGTTTGGAGGATATTTGCTCAAGCATATGATCTCTATTGTTCCCATTATATTATTAGGTAAAGAAATGTATTTTTAATGGTATGGATTGTTTCTCATTCATGATTTACTGCCGACAAAAGCATAAACCATGAAGGATTTCTGATGAAAAATATTCAGAAGTTTGACCAGCTTTTTATTATTGAAACTTTGTTTCCTACTTTATATAGAATTTTCCTGGATGATTCATGCAGCAAGAATGGTATAGTTATGGTTTAATGATTATGAGGGTGATGGTAAACATTTTCTGGGGCTCACTCAATCTCCTAACCTCAATATAATGCCACCATTATGGTCTACTTTAATCCAAAATTGATATAATTCATTGGCATCCTTCCTGGTACTTAAGCAATATCTCCATGACAAAGAATACCATAGTCCTATAAACATTATTTAGCACTTGTATGGTTTAATTCCTAGGTGAATACAATCTGTTATATGAAAACGTGGTAATACACAAGTATAGAATTTCTTTTAAACCTAGGATATTTTCCTTAGCTTTGTAACTACGAAATATGTGTGTTGGAGACATATTGTAAATTATTTTATTATTTCTAATTTATAATAAATGAAATGTTAATTTGTTGCTGTATAAAAATTTCATGAGAAATATTTTTATTATTTGTCAATTAATTTTGAAGTACTGTGTAGTTGATATTTATATTATTATTTATTATTTGTAAATTATATTCCATATTTTCAGCTTTTTATCTCTTTTGTGGGTCGATAAAACTATGTACCAAGGATGCTTGGGGACGAAACACTAGCCACTTTGCATTAGGCTGACCACCTAATTGAGACATGCCTCGCATCTCAGAGCCCTTGATCAAGAAAACAAATATGGGCACTGTAGACCTTGGTCCCCAATAGTCTGTTGTGCCAAAGAATTTAGTTTATTCTATATTGTTTAATAAATCATAAAATACTCCAATATAAATTTAAGATAATGTCATTAAACTAAGCTGAAAATTAATAAAGTTTAAAAATCATTAATTTTCAAGGAGAAACAATTTTGTAAATTCTGCATTCAGTCAACTGAAATATTGTCGTAATAAAGTACATGATCAAATTTTACCTAGAGAAAAGAAAAAAGGAAGACATCGTAAGCTTAATAATAGAGAACTTGACTTATATTTTTGAATTTATAACTACTGTGATGTTGAATGTTATTTAAATAGCTGTATCACTTCTGTTCATTCTAACATAGGAAGTACTATGAAGATTGTAATTTCTTTGGGGGAAGGGGAAAAAAGGTGATTCTTGTGAGAACTTTATTACCTAAAAAGTTATGTGTAATTGAAATAAATTTGAATAGCAGTATGTAAAAGACATGCTGTTCCTATCTCTTGATTATTGCATACTTTGTGTTGGTAGTATGTTTCTTTACCGGAACTTACGTTTTTGAATGCATTATTTAAAAAACGATGTATTTAATAATTGATTAATGACATATTAATATTTTGTTTTAAAGTATAATAATTAGCTTGGTTACAGGACACTGGAATGGTGTGAAAAAGTTGTTTTGATAGATACATTGAGATTCTTTTTGGTACACAATGATGACATTGATGGCTATTTCATGAAATTTGTAGATCAGTATTTTTCATGTGTCAAGATAACCTTGAATGCAGTACTAGGGCATTCTTTCTTCTGTAGTGTTTACTTACTGTGACCATTATTCTATTTTTGAAGATTCTTGATACATAAATGCTTACTTTTGTTTTGATATAAATAAATTGTAATGTATTATAAGTTTCTTCAATTTTTAATGAATAATTGTTTTCGTTTATTGATTTAGGCCCTGGTGGCACCTTCTTATACCATTTGGAGATCCACCTGTTGGAAATGGTATACATTGGACTATGCCAAATTACCCTGAAAATAAATACTGTACAAACGAAACATCAAATTCATGTTGCGTAAAAGTTTCCTGATTTTACCTTGTTAATGTTTCTGTTATTATTAAAAGTACTTATTTTTAATGTTATTGAAGCTGCTTAATGGGATAGTTAATTTTACTCTTGTCATATTTATTTGGAAACATCTTGATTACAGTAACATTTCAGCTATTGATTTAATATTTATCACAGTAAAGTACAAAGTGAACTTTAAAGAACATATTTATTTTAATTTCAAAGTTAGAATATGAATTTCTTTTATAAAAATATATATATTTTTAAAATGTTCTATTCATTTATTTTATAAAAGTTTTAGTTTTAAAAAATCTTATTCATTCAATGCATAATTCTTTTTATGTTATTTCAAAATTTTTTAAAGGTAATTTATTCTTTTATTGGAGAAGCTGTGTAAATTCAGGAATATGGATAAAAGATTAAATTATTCAGCTGTGAACATTTGGAAGATAAACTTGTTATTATTGAAATATGAAGATTTTAATGTTAGTGAGAACATTTCAATGAATAATTAACACTAAAAATAGTTGTTTATCATTTGCAATAATTTTAATTTCTAAGATTAAAAATTTATGATAGATACATTTAGAAAAACTTATAAAATTCTAAAAATTGATTTATTTTTCTTAGAAATTTAATTGTTAAAAAAACTTGAAATAATACATTTAAAATTTTGCTAAAGCTTTTGTACAAAATATTTTTTTATATATCTAATATATTTTTGGATAATCATTATTTATATTATCATAGCCTTAAGTATTCCATCTTGATTTTCTGCTATTGAGTTTAAAACACCTTAAAGTTTGGTTAATTAATTAGTTATTAAATTTATTTTTATGATATCGTCTTTTTCAGTTTTAATTCTCTTTAATAAAAATGTCTATTTTTATAAATCTCTTTTTCAATAAAAATATCTCTCCAATTCTCATTGGCAGTAGATTCTAGTTGAATTAGCCCTTGTTTGCAAAATATGTTATTATTGATCAACAAAAATAATAATTTCTTTTTTCCCTTTTTGTTTTAAATATTACCTATTAGTTGCTTTAAAGTTGTGGCTGAGGTATTTTTCTGACTGCTGACATTATTTGAAAATAATTCTTCCCTCTAATTATTTTCAATTTGAGTTTCATATTAGTTTATTTAGTAATAAGCTAAATAATAAAAATTGCCAATATTATAAGTATTTGTAACTTAGACAAACTCTGGAATATATTGAAATATGAATTTCTAATGTTTAAATGAAATTATTAATTTCTTTATTTCTAACTAAATAAATAAAATCTTTTATCCTTGGTTGTAAAAGTACTATTTTCTGTATTTCTTTCTTTCTTTTTTATTTAAAAGAAGTGCTTTAAAATATTTTAGTTTTACATAAAAGTATATTTGATATAAGATTTGTAAGTTTTTCAGCAAAATTGGGTAATTAATTGACTAGTGTTCCATTAAAGCAGATTTAATTGTAATATATTACATAAATTATAATGTTTCATAGACTCTTTCAGTAAATTCAGTTTGAATTTTCTTAAGTTTCTCTATTTACAGAGAGCTGAATTTAATTTTATGAATTAACTGAAAAAATTTATAAATAATTAGGACTTATGTGTATCTTTTATTTGTGAAGCATAATTTATTGTAATATCTGTATGTATTTTATACAAACCTGGACAGTTTTTTTATTGTACTTCTATTATGTTTTTTGTAATAAAAATGATTGAAATTAAAGTCACATAATTGTTTATAATTTTTTACAATTTCTGAAATGATGTACATATTTACAATTTTATCTTATTTTTTTTTATCTAATTGATGCACTTAGAATCAACCACTTCTTGACATGTCAATAAAATAAAATAAAAATAATATTGTCAATCAGTTTATGATAATATTATTTTTATTTTATTGAACTACTTTCTGATTGTTATAAAATATGTTAGTAATAAATGAAATTGTTTTTAAAAGTAGTTTTAATTTTTTTTCAATGGTTTTAAATTTCTGTACTTAGTTGCTTATTCTTTAATTGTTAGCCATAATAATGAGTTATTTCTTGATATTTATAAAGTCCTCAATATAAAGTATTATTTTAATTTGTTGCAAAATTTCTGTTTAAAGAATAAAACTTTTTAGGAACTTTGTCTTCATTGAACAAATTTTTAAAAATTAACTACGAAGCTTTATAGTGAATAATAATTTTTAATTTAGAGACATAAATGAAGCAATTTGTTTCTTTTGATTTCCATTATGTCTCCATTTAATTTGTGACTTTTTCTATCTTAATTCTTTTTTTGGAAATGTTTAGTTAAAAGTCCTTGATCTTTAGTAAAATATTTATAGGAGAGCAAAATGCTATGTTGATTTTGTGTTTATTAATGAAACGTTATTTCCTGTACATATAGATGAAAAATTTATATTTTTCATATGGTTAAGTGCTCATTATAATAATCAAAAACTAATAGAGGGACTTGTCCAACATGAGTAAGCAAAAACTGTGAGGTATTATATTAAAATTGGGGGAAAAAAGCTTCAAATTAGTTGAAAATAAAATGTGTTTCTATTATTATTTGCATTATTTATTCATAACAAGTAGAAAAAATTATTGAACCACGGTTAATATTTGGTTAGTTATATAAAAAATTTAAATAACACTTTATACTAAAAGTTTATTTTATTATTTATTTTCCAAATTTATTATTTTCTTTAAGTTCAGAATTTTAACTATTATTTCTTTTTATGAGTTAAAAATTTTTTGTTTTGAGATTCAGTCAAAAATTAAAAGAAAATTAATTTTTGTTTATTATTTAAGTTCAAATTACACAAGAGGTCTTCTGTGGTAAACTTCGGAGATAATAGGCTCTTTAAGACTAGCATACACATGCCTTAAACTTAACATAAAGTTATTCCATTGATATTTCCTCATGAAGATTGGGATCTGGACTGCAAAATGGCTACTTTAGAATACAAGTATTTTTTGATTGGTTTGGAAAATGAATATATTTTGTCGGAATTATCACTAGGCAGAATAACATTTAAAAAATAGCAAACACTTATTTTGTGTGTAGAATATCTATAAGTACTCCATCTACTGGGAATATTATTATTTCATGTTTAGTAGCATTTATCAATGTAGAACACATGATTATTAGATTAATCTTATTTTTATTTTGAATCTGTTTTTAAACCAAATTTTTTTTTTTGACAATTTCTACCAAAATAACGTTTTATATTCTGTTCTTTCGAGGGTTGTATTTATTAATACTGATAAGACTTTGCACTCAGAAACTGATTTGACTGTTGCACTCAGAAATTGACTTTGATTTTTTTTTATTTATTATTTTTTTTTATGAAAGTGTTATTTAATGAATTATGTATTAGTCCTCTTAATTCTCTTTTATTCTTCATAACATAGATTTTGTTAAATATTTTTCTTATCTAGATATTATTTCATAAATAAATTCTTTAATTTACCCAAGATTAATACAATACCACCAAAACTCTTCCTAGCAGTAATATTCTTAGCTCTCAGCATGTTAAGTTCATACACAGAAATGTTACTTTAGACTTTATACAGTAGACGTTAGTCTTTATGAACCTATAATTTATTAACACTCACATATATTTATGAACTAGTGGTTAGTCCTTACCAAGAGCTCATAGATAATAATTTTGACTCCCATTCACAAATTATAATTTTTAAAAATCCCTTGTGAACTTTCGTTTCTGACAAATAAAATTATTTTTTTGTGATCTGAGATTTCTTCTAATTTTTATTTTTGATTTCTTTTTTATATAATGTCTAAGAACTTGATTTATTCTATGACAACGAAGCGTCACATAGGCATTCCAGAGATTGTGGGAAAATAGTCAAAAACACGTATATCAAACATTTGGTTTGGAAGAACTGTGATGTGGAACTTGACCCCCTTCTGTTCCATACATGAGAACATAGAAATTATTATAACAAAATTTGAGCTCTGTCCTGCAGTTGGTTTCATTTCACCTGAAAAAAACTTTATGAAGTTTCGTCTGTCGAGTGGGAGATCGGGCCGGTTCCGTGGAATTTTTGTTATATCGCAGTTGAAGAAACGAACGTGTTTATCAATTGAAGTAAAAAAGAAAATTCTAAAAGAAGTTGACGTAAATACATTAAATGAGTCAAAGATTGCTAAAAAATATGGAATTCCCTAAAACATCTTTTTGACAATTTTAAAAACTCTGAGAAGAATCCATGGCAAGGAAAACAGTACCTACAAAAGTGCGCCTGCACAAATGTTCAAAAACTACCCATTGCGTACCATGATAACATTAAAGTTTGGATTATTGGGAGCATTTATGAAAACTGGCTGAGAAACTTAGATCTACGTTTTCATAGAATAGAAGTTTTCCAATAGGGGATAACTACTCACCTTTAAGTTCCAGATTTTGGATCGATTTGTGTGGAGTTTCTATTAGCTAATCTAACTTCTTACAACCCATGGATCAGGGCACGATGAATATCTTCAAGCGCAAATACATAAGACTAGAGGTTTTTGTCATATAAGACTATATTTGTAAAGAATGACTATAGGTTTGGAATTGGATACTTTTTATGAAATTAATCTGTTAGGAGCAATGCATTTATCAGCCATTGGTTAAAATGATGTAAGAAAGCCAATATCGGGAGCATTTCCACATGCAGGCTTTATTAAAAAAACCACCGTAACTGAAGATGGCCAAGAAAATTTAGCTGTTGACTTGAGGGAAGGAAGACGAGTAACTCTGACAATGAATCCTGCTGCTGCCTGAAGTTTCTTTCCAGGATTTTTTTAATATGGACTCAAGTGTGATACATACGGAAGAAATATCGGATGGTGAAATTAATGAGAATACATAATAAAGGAAAACGAAAAAGAACTTTCAGATATAGAAGAAAATGATGTGCAACAAGTACCGTCTGCAAAACTAATTCGATTTCCTGTTGTTCAACCGCGTCCTGGATTGAGCGTGTGACATTTAATTCCATAGAGCGCTTTGCTATCATTAGGTTGCGGTAAGATATTTATACACTGTCTACGAATAAGTATTTGGACACCTGTGATAGAAAAGAAAAACTAACTTTATTGAAAATCAATAGTTGGTAGAGCCTCCACGAGAGGCAATTACGGCGTGAGCCCTCCTGGGCATACTTTCCACAAGTCTTTGTATTACAGCTAGTGGTATTGTCTTCCACTCGGCTTGGAGTAGACATACAAGTTCTTTTGCCGATTTTGAATGGGTAGTACATCCCTTAATTTGGCGATCCAGCCCGTACCTGTTGTTCTCGATTGGGTCCAGGTCTCTGCTCTGGGCAGGACAGTCTATTCGATGGAGCTCCATTGGTACAATACTAAGCCTTGGTTAACCTCGAAACATGACAACTGGCATTGTCGTCCTAAAAGTAACAGGTGTCTAACCCGTAAAACTGCCATAGCGTAGGAAGCCCATTGTCATCCAAAATGGCGCAATAGGCATTGAGCTTACCATGTATGGGGACCAAGGGTCTCAGTCCATAGCAGGAGAAACATACCAGACCATAATTCCACCTCCGCCGAATTTGACTATTGGCAGTATACATTCTGGCAGGAGACGTTCTTCAGGCGGACGCTAGACTCAGACCCTGCCATCCAAACGGTAAAGGGTGAACCTTGATTCATCGCTCCAAAGAACCCGCTTCCACTGATCTTTGGTTCAATTTCGATGTGATTTGCACCGCATTAACTGAGCAGCGTGGTTGGACTTTGTGATCAAAGGTTTATGGGCAGCAGCACGACCTGAAAATCAAGCAGATGTGCTTCCTTATGAATGTATTCATTGAAACAATACTCCCGGATGCCTGTTGAAACTCATCGCGAATGAGGACTATCGGTTGGGTGCGGTTCTTCCGAATTCCTCTGGATAGCACTCGTCGGTCTCTATCTCCTAGTTTCGTTCGTCTGCCTACTTGGGGCGCATTCCTACAATCACCGCTCACTTTCCACTTCTTAATCACAGGCCACTGTCGATTTTGGGTACTTCAGATCGCTATTTATGTCCCTTAAAGATCAGCCACATTTGTGATACCCGATAATTATACCTGTCTTGAAATCAGAGAGCTCCGAACATCGCGGCATCTTGCATGCGTCTAATGCCGATGCTGTTTCATACACGATATATACCGGCAGAGGCTGTGACGTACCTCAGGACCGCTGATATCGTCATTTGCATAGGTGCCCAAATACTAATTGGTAGACAGGGTATGAACATTATAAAAGCTTGGAATCTTCGAATATATATGCTGGATATATTATTCTAAATAAAAAAATAATGCCTACAGATGATATACATCCGAAATTTTATAGGTTCATTTCCACAGAAGGAATCTTTCCACTAAGGAATCTAAGCTTTTTTCTAGCATTCAAGTATATTCCAATGAACAATTGTTAAGCAGTTTTATTAATACTACCATAGTAATTTGAATTTAGTTCCATTTTTGGGAAAACATGGATTCTAGAATTTACGGAAACCATATCGAATATAAATTGATTGTGTAAAGGAATTATGTAAAAAAATAATTTTTACTGTTTGGGACTATAAATTATTAACTAAAACAGGTCTCAATTTGCTTTCTACAGTGAGAAAATAATTTTAGAATTTTACGTGCAAAAACATTATGAGAAAGTTTAAATTACTTTTCTTTAAACCAAGTTACACTTGAATTATTTCATCTTTTGGTATTACAAGGAACAGACTTGAAGGCTACATGCGCAGTGAGTATGCAATTTTATATTCACAAAGATTACTCACGCTCTCAGAAAAAGCAAATCTTCAGCATTAATAAGTTATATATATATATATATATATATATATATATATATATATGGAGACTAACAGATTTAATTTCGTATCATTTAGTTTTTAAATATGTAATTTATGAGTATGCAACAATTTTATATTTTAGATCAATGCTTAAAATTATGTTTTAATCTGTAGTTTGAATATGTATTCAGTTATAATTATATCATTCTATCACGTATATATATACGTGCACGAGTTATATATATATATATATATATATATATATATATATATATATATATATAACTCGTGATACATGAAACAAAAATTGTTAATGTACAATTGAAAAATCAACCTAAATGCATTTTTATGGAACACTATATTTTTTCTTTCAATTTTCTTAAGGAAAAGTGTGTCATAAAATTTTTTTAAGCGTTTTCTAATTGATATTTTACAAAATTGGTTTATAAAATAAATGATTCGTTTTTTCCTTTCGAATAACTTTATTATTTTAAGAAAGCAGTTTTTTCCATAAACGCATTAGTTATTAATTAAAACAGTTTGAACTTAGAAGATATGTTCACTTTCTGTAACTTATTTTGTCTTCTTGTTTCTTAAGGTCAAGAAATGTTAACTTCCACTTTCTTAAATCAGTGAACTTGCCCTGGATTTTCTTCTTTCCTTTTAGCGTTTTTACTTGTTAGAAAAGTATGTCAAATGGTCAGTGCACTTGAAAATAACAATTACTTCCATCTTCTACCTCCTCTTTTCAAGCGTAACAGTTATTTTCTAGATTATACTGGTTGACTCTATATTTAACGCATACCTACCTTTTTTATTTGATCGATGTCAGTTGCAATCACTTATTCAGAAAAGACTTTTACACTTTCTACTCTTTCTTGATAGTCGAACAATAAGAACAAAATATCTAATTTATTGCTGCAATCTGTTTTTTAATATCACTCAAGCTTCATAAGAATAATGTATATCCCGATTTCATTAACTTGTAAGCGACGCAATTTCACTAAGGAAGGATACAGTTTCGCAAAAAATGCAACAAAAATCTTGCCTTAAGAGAATTAAAATGTAAAATTAATTCAAGTTTGAGAATCTTGTATTTGAATTTTTAAGGACATTTTCTTGGATACTTTGCGAAAAATTTTAAATAATGTGTAATTAAGTTATCAAAAATCGTTTATTCAGATTATTTTCATCATCATTTGAAAACTGGAATTGACTTAATATATTTTTTTAAAGAGATTAGAAAATCTGGATTTTGAAAAAAAATTATCATTGCTTAATTTTCTCTTAAATTAGAAATGTTCCATTAGAAAATTCTTATTTATAATGATTTCACAGCTGTTAGAAATGTTCAAGCAAAATAGAGGGTAATCATAAATTAACGTACGGTATTCAGAGCTTTCTGGTGAGTAATGTACTTGATAAAAAGAAGCAAAATTTGGTAAGTAAACGCAACGGTACTTGAACATGATTTCTTAAAAAAAAATAATAAAAATATAGTTTCCATGCGGTACGGTAAAAATGCAGATATAATAGCTTGAATGAAGGATTAAATGCTAAATGAAATAATAAAATTAATTTTTTTAACAGTGCATGACAATATTTACTATTGATTTTAAATTAGGTCTAATGTGATGAAAATACCTCCTGATGAAACTTGAAATTTAAAAAACAAAATGAAAAATGCTTGTTCTGTGAAATCGAAGTTCCATTTTGTTATTTGCTACTCTTACTAAATTTCGTTACATTTCGTAAAATATATAACGCGTTAGAGAGATCTAAACACCTCACTTTAATTTATGATTCTCTCTCACTTTATACTTAATCACGTAATATTATAACTAACTCGTTTTTTTTTCAACAAGTGAAATCAAAATGAACTGTTTTGTAAAATTGGAAAAAATTTTTTTTTAACTGAAATGCAAAATTGTTAGAAAAAAGTGAAAGTGATCGACAAAAATCTTTTTTTAAATAAGGATTTGTATTTGATTTAATACTTGATTGCGAGGATTTCTAGCTAATTATCAATATGGCAATCACACAAAATGGAGATTACTCATTTTGTTTAATACTATGAATTCATATGCAATATATTAAACCCTATTTTCTTTAATCCTTGATTAGGATTTTTTATTTGTAGTTCTTGTTGATTTTTTCTCGTTTTAGGATGTATTTCGAGGGAAGAAAGAGTTGCAATCATTATTGGTTTTGTGTGAATAACCAACTGCTTATTAATGTTAGGGCCTGATAAGGAAACCATATCACTATTCAATGAAATTAACTTTTGATTTTACTTGATAGAATTTTTATGGAGATCACTATTAATATGTTGAGGCATGCGGAAGCTACTTAATGTGAAGTTACCATAACCAAAATGACTATCATTAATAATTATGGTTATGAAGAAAGGATTTGCCTTTTCAGTTCAAAATGAATTTCAGCGGATTTTGATACAAATAAAATGGAGAACTGGATATCTAATGCACCTTAATAATCCTGTCATTTGTCAGAATTTAATTTTGTGATTTCATAAATTTAAAAATTTTATAGCAAGAGATAAACAATTAAATGACTAGTAATTGCATAAATTCATTATCACTATTCACTTCGATTTCGACAATAGTAAAAATCTATAAAAATGTTAATGACACATCAAATTTTCATTTTGCATATTTTTAACTAATACGAATTCTCCATAGTTGTTACAATTATATTTCACCGTGACCCTGTAACAGGTCACATAGCACATTATCATTAGGAGATGAAAGGGACTAGGTTATTGTTATATATTTGTAGCATTTTTTTTGGATTTTGTTTATATATGTAGCACCTTGCATGACCTATTTTTGGGCATAAATTACAAAGTTTTATTTTCGTAGATCGTAATAAAGATAATCATTGCTTCGCTTATGCTAACTATATTTCAAAATGCTTTGATAAGCTTGTAGGGATCGATAGTAACGATTCGATATATTTACATTGCTTCGATACGCTTTTTTTAAGCAATCAAACGAAGAAAAAAAATCCTTTTGATTCTGTAGTGATGGTTTCCTTGTAAAAAATTATTGGAAATTGAAAAAAGTTAACCATTAGACAAAGACTTGATAAAATTTTACAGTGCACTCACAAATTTCCAGAAGCATAGAACTACAGCTTTTTTCGTATTAAAAGTTAAAACTAAAAAAATTCGTGAAAAAAATAAATGACAATAATAGAATTCAAAATTGCATTTATAAAAGAGATTCTTTGCTTGGTTTATTCACCGAAATGTGATTAATTTCAGAATATTTATAAGCTGATGACTTTGACATTTCCAGACTTAAAGACCTGAGCTGGATGTGCGCATGTATATTATTTCAATGTAAGTAGTCATAAATATTAATACTTAGAACATTAATAATAACATTGCATTTTTGATTAGAATTGTAAGATTTAAGATTAAGGTTAATGTCCGAAATAACAAGTTTTACATGAAGTTTAAAAACATTTTTTCTTCAAAAAAACAAAAAAATCAAAACGTGGTAGTTATTTGAACGGTGGTGGAATGAGAAAGTTAAGAGCAAGCTCTTTTTTTAAAATGAAATTCTTCTTCCCACATTTAAAATTGGTAATTACATTTATACTAAAATTGGATAACTTCGTTTTTCCCTTTGTTTAAAAATAAAAAATTATTATTTTTAGAAATGCAGATTATCCTTAGTTTAATAATACACATTAATTACTTCCTTCTTTTCATTAAGTTATTAGAATGAAAATACGCACTAATGTAATTTGGTGCGAAATATTATTCTTGAGAATTATAATATAAATTTTTGAAAATATTTCTTTAGTATATATTATATAAAATTATATAAATAAGTACTCTAATATTTTACGAAATATCTATTTTAAATTGATAGAAATAAATATTGCCATCAATTTTTTAAAAATTTTAAATCTAATACTCATTTTATTAAAGAATATGCAAGGTATAACCCTGAATTATTCCTATCTGATCTAGTATCATTTAGTATAATTTCAAACTTTAATTACAATCATGCGAAGTATTTAATATTCATTCTTCTCATAAATTACTTTATAACATAGGCCATAGTTATAGAGTTGGATGTTATAGTTTTAGAGTTTGTTTATGTAATAGCATTTTTAAGTTGATAGATAATCGCATGAATTTATTTTTTGTGTTTTTACACACACAATCATTTAAGGGATTTTATTTTAGATAAGCAAGCATCATTATATGTATTTACTTAATCCGGCTTAAATTAAAAAAGAAAGCTATCAGAAAAGATCAAAGTTTTTCTTTTCTCAACAAAAATATGTACAATCTCTTGATAGTGACCTTTCTAGTCTTGTAGTTCATTGAAGAACTGACGGTCAGTTCCACCTCATTAAAAAGTGAAACAGCATCATCACTGTTTAGTAAGACAAAGTTTAAAGAGCACAAAACGTAATAACTTTCCTAATCCACCTACATCGTATGACTATCGTGTCCTATTGGTGATCGCGGCCGTCGACCCACTTGCGCTAATGACCCGAAGCAAACAGTGAGCAAGTGACACACTCACTGTTGGGCAGTTAGCATAAGAGCCGATGGTTGCTTAAACAACCGGAGTAAGAACTGGATACACGTGGACTAGCTTTTTGATCACGGTACCCTTCTCTAATAATGAGGCCGGCGGATCACGACAAGGAATAGGAAGACATATTAAAAGACCCTGGCGACACATTTGGCTGTTTATCCTTATTTTTCGCTTCTGTAATCGACTGCAACAGTCTTGTCACGTCCGCTTAAGCTGATTGCAGACATACTTTGTAGTAGGGCAATCTCGTTCCAATGAAAGTCCATTCAGAACGTTTGATGAGTTGCGTGAATTGATGTCATATTTATGTTTATGGTTGACTGAACTTTTCAGGAATTAGAAAAGAGAGAGTCTCACAGGAAAGTTTGCTTAGTTAAAAAATAATTTATAGTTGATTATAATTTTTTGTGATTTATTTTCCTAGAAAATGACGGAATTATCAAAAACTAATCATCGTCAAAGTATTTTTTTTTATCAGTTAAGACATTTCATATTATTTATTTCATTTTAATTAAGGCTACGTATTTTGCTTCATTTATTTTTTTCGCAACACATTTCTGGTTTCTTGTTAATAATATAATTAATTTATTATAACTATCCCCATTTATGACTTCATATCAAATAAAAGAATTAGATTTGTTGATAAGTGCAGATTATGATAAAATTCCTATAAAGTTTTTAATGAAGGAATTACACAAATTTCACACATACATATATGCAAATATTGTACAACAAAAAAATTTATTGATATGGCAATTTGATTTCACTATGTAGAACATTCACATAAAGATATATGCTTAAGAAAAATTCGTTTCGGGAAATAGAAAAAACATGTTAAATATATACATGCGTAGATTTCATTAAAAACGTACTCTTATTAAAAAATGCTCCAAATCTGCAACTCTATTAAATAAGATAAAACATTTTTAATTTATGAAATTTAATTTTGTTTATTTAAAAAGAACTAAAATTTTATTATTCATATTTAAATGCTCTTTAATATTTATAATTTGATTGAAAATTAGTTATATTATTCATGTAATAAATTTAATGCTTGAAAAAAAGAATTTCTTTTTAAGAAAATCCACTTATATACGTGCTTAAAAGCTTAAAATACAAGTAAAAAGGAAGATTTTTTCAATAAGAATTGAAACGGAATATCCAGAATTCAAATATTTTGATTTTTATTTGCATTAATATTTAGTTTAGATATAAAACTCATTTCCGCATTTTGATGCATAATTTTTTATTTAAAATATCTCGTATCTTATTTTAAAAATGTTTATTTAATTGTATTTCCTAAGAATTAAAACCTTAACATAAACTGGCATATTGGAATCAAATTCGGTTTTTCTTGATAGATATTTATTTGTATGTAAAGTAATTCTCTCCAGAATAAAATTAAATAAAAATACTATTATATAAATATACTATGGAATCTATGAAATGTTTGTTCTTATTTTAAAACTGTGAAATCTTTTTCGCAAAACTTTTTAAGGCTGTGGAATATGTGTAGAATGAAAATTCAATTATTTTTAGATCTGAATTGTTTTAACCTCTTAATATCTCACTTTTAAGAAAAAAGGAGGACTATTACTAAAAAGTCGAATATTTTGCTTAGAATTTTATAAAAAAAACTAATTACTTTTTATTAATGAATAGTTACCTTAATTTGAAAAGAAAAGAAAGTGGCAAATTTTTCAATGATCATTTGTTAAAATGTGAAATTTATTTTTGAAATTAGCAAGAGAAGATTTCAGTTTAAACTATGTAAAACTCAATGTTATTTCGTGATCAATGATTTATTAGCAAAATAATATTAACCTCATAATTATCTATTCTTAATTTTGTTGAAATATTGAGAATATAAACATTTGTTTATTTTGTTATAAAATATTCAATTGGAGGCATATTTGTTCTAAAATTAAATTTCGTTTATCTACTCAAAATGTGTATAATATATAATTTGTATAATTTAACTAATATTTTTTGTGAGTTAAAAAAAATAGAAATGATTTTCTCTTAATAGCTCTCATTTCATTATTTACAAAAATAAAGTATATCAACTTTAAAAGTTAATTTAATAATTTAATTGAAATTTACACACACACACACACATTTAAAATTTGTATAAATTAGAATAATATGAAATTTAAATGTGTATATTTAAAACAGCTTAATTTTGCTTAGTGAAGAAAATATATTTATATAAAATGTCATCGCTAAGTTTACATTTGCTGCTTTAGAATAATGTAATGCCGTACTAAAGTAAAAATTATTTAAAAGAGAAGATTTAATACTTTTATTTGAAATAATAACATTTTGGTGATATGTTGCGGAAACTTGTCACAAAGCAAAATTAATAATCATTGAGATTGTGACTTAACAAATATTCAAATTAGCATATTACTTAAATTTTAAGCCACAAACAAACATCTAGGGGATAATATACAGCCATCTTAGATTATCTACTGGCTAATGAATGAATTGACCAATCTTCTTCAAGGAGTCTATTTGATCAACCCCCTAAACGTCAATACACTGCAAATACACAGTTTGAACTGACAGATCTCGTTGCAGAAGGACTTCAATCCATTTTTCTTCTTTGTATATTAGCGAGTTCAAATTTACTCCCTCCAACTTAAAATTTATTATTTTTAATATTATATAAATTTTGTTTAGTGTTTGTTAGGAGATAAATTATGAAGTGGATATCTGTTGCTCATTACTTGTGAAATAATCTTAATATAAATTGTTCATGTCTAATAATTTAACAAGTATAATGTTTCAAAATCATCATTTTAGTATTTTAAAGGTGTACAAAGAAGTAATATTACCATACATTTAAAAGCTTGGACAAAAGCCCACTCAAAAATTCTCGATTATTTCTTTGTAAATATTAACATTAGAATAAATGCAATGATTTAGTTTTATATTAAAATCTCAAAAAGAAAATAGATTTTCAAATTGAAAATTTTTTGAATCATTAACATATATAATCATTTCCTACTTATACATTTAAGATGTCTTCCGGTGGAAGTGTAGCAGTCAAGCGTAGAAAAGCAATTACCGACACTGCATAAACTAACAAAAAGTTCTTATAAAATATTATCCTTTTTTAATAACATGCGATAAAAAATATTCTTCCGCATAAATAATAAGCATTTAATGGCAAGATAAATTCATTCAAGTCGAACTGAAGAATGGTTTTTGTAATTTTGTAAAAACATTTCATCGCTAAAAAAAAAAAAAAAAAAAAAAAAAAAAATTCAAATGAATGAAAACGGGGAAAATGTCTTTATTTATACCTTAAATTGCAATAATTTTTTAATATAACTGCTGTATAATCCTTACTTAATTGTTTTTTTTTCTGTGTGTATATATTCATTTATTGTTTGTGTTATTTTAATAATATACATCGCTTACAATAAATATAGTATTTTTACCAGTATCTATAATTCAGTTATCAGTTTTAAGGCGAGATAATTAATACTTTTAAAATGCAATGCACTTGACTTCTGTAACTGTGTAACTTCAGTTGAGACAATTCAAATTATATGTAAATTAAGAAATAATTTTATTGATTTATGCAAACTTTATAGATTATTTCTGTAATAAAAATTATTATTTCTCTTTTCGTTTCATATATCAACGGAAAAAATCGTGCTTGGTGTTATGAAGGGTATTTGTTTTTAATAAAATTAAAATTTCATAATTATTATTTCATAATATTAATTAAAAAAAGGAGAAGTATTATTCTCTTCGAAATATTTAACGGCATATTGATAAAAAAAGTTTTATGTCTTCAAAATAGATTAAATGAAAAAAAATAGACCGAACATGTGAACTAAAGTAACCAAAATTCAATAGGTTTTAATATGGATATCAAATGAAAATAAAATTTCATAACTGAAGGAGAAGTTATAATAATGTGTAATGCAAAACAGTTAAAAATATTTCAGATAAAGATAATTCTCTATATAAATTTTTATTTCTATTTTTAGCAGGGTTTTCTTTTTTCTTTTTCTTTTCTTTTTTCTTTTTTCTTTTTCTTTTTCTTTTTTTTTTTTTTTTTAAAGCAAGTTTAAACATGGTAATTTCTTTTAAATCAATCAATGTACACGCAATTTCCAGCAATTCTCTAAAACTTTTTATTTTTTTTAAGTAGAATTCTCATTATACTAATATTTGGTATGTGAATTTAGTCGAAACTTAATTATTTGAGCTAATTGCGAACTATAGCAAAAATTTTATTTTTATAAATTAAAGTAAAATTTATAAAAATAAAATTTTTGCTATAGTTCGCAAGTGAAAATTCGAAAATAGTTCGAAACTAGAATTGCATAGGATTGTACAAATATTAAATTCCAATTTAATGTTTACTGTAGGGTATATTTACAGTACACAAATTATTGTTTTGTTAAAAAATATGAATTATGATTTTACAATAAATATCGAGCATTCATTTTAAATCGTATTTAATATGATATATGCGCAATTTGATAATTAACTTCATGGAAATTGAATTCGAAAATATAAAATACGAGTTTTCAGTAAAAATTCTGTTAATTTCACTACTTTCTTACTCTGATGACCGTAATCAGAATGATGCCAATTCGAGAACGTTTGGCGAATTCGCAAAAGAATAAGACGTCGCCAAATCGAAGTGTCCGAAGATGGTGGATGCTCTGATCTCATTCCCCACAGAGACGATGGCATCGCTGGAGATGTTGCTCCCTACCGCTTTATTTCTCCTCATGTGGATAAGCGGAACTGTTTCTTATCCTTCCTTTATGGCAGAAACGGAGAAAGTGATATTGGTACTTGTCGATGGTGTCCGTTGGGATTACTTAAATGATAGTTCTTACACTGGATTTAAAAGAATAGCTGACAATGGTGTGAGAGCTGAATATGTAACTCCAGTTTTCCCATCGAATTCTTATCCAAATTGGTATACAATTGTTACAGGTGAGACAGTTTCCGTAACTTTTCCCAAATTACATTCTTAGAAAACTGTGTACAATCTCCTTTTTACATTCCTTTCTGTTGATTTTTTTAAATGTATTTTCCTGTTAAGTCAGTTTTTTCTTAATATTTATTTAAACGTGCATTTTACATTTTCTGCATGTAACTTAACTGATAAATAAAAGCACATTTTCAGTTACATACAAGGGGGAAAAAAACGTGTGTTTCGAAATATGGATCTTGGAAGCCTTAATCTATGTACCTTTTTCTTAAAAATTATTTCCATAACTTTTTACTTTTCACGAGTTTCATTTTTAAGATTTGTAGTTTTTTTAATACTTTTAAAAATTGAAGAATTTTTGTATTGAAGATTAAGTAGAAGATTAAGTAAATAGTTAAGCTAAATAACTAACAAAACAGTGATATTTTTTTACAAACTATGATGCTAATAAGAAAAGGAAAATTTTGTATTAGTTTATCGAGATGACTAAATTATTTGTTTAATTAGAAACAGCAGTTAATTTCTAAATGTTTGATAACTTTAGAGAACAAAATATATTTTATCTTATTTCATTTGTTTAAATGTCAAAAAAACCAAATGTGCTGGATGTCCAAAAAAGTAAGAAATAACTGTGTTGTTTAAAGAATTTAAGTTTTAAACAGTTAGATAAATAGCCCAATAATTTACAATCTGAATATAATCTTTGTAAGAAATGCGAAAATAAGTTTTTATCCAATTTGCAGGCCATGTTACAATTTTTTAATATTCCTGTTATTTATTTAGAAATTACAAATTAAATTTGTTTTTGAAAATTAAAATTGTAGTTGAAGTAATAACTTATTAACCCTTCTTTGCATAATGATGGAAATTTCCATCATAACCTATAATGCCCAAAAATTATATAAAAGAACAAGTTCACTTTAAGTTGATCATGTTTGGATACCTTTTTAATGTCCATTGCATAATAAGAAACATAGCTGTCAAAAGTAAACATGAATTATATCATATATATTATTTGAACATGAATTATATCAACTTGATTTATTTCACCAATAAAGAAAAAATCCTGCAAAGAAGGGTTAAGTGTATTACCTTTTGTGCTTGGCACACTTTGTTATAAATGAATTTGAATTACCAGTGCTTTTCCTGTTTAAAATCAAGCTGTAAAGTAATCGTCAGATTATTTTTACAAGCCATTACATATAGTTTTCGTAGAAAGTGTAAAAAGAAATTTGATAAAAAATAAAAACATTGCGTGGAGTAATTAATAAAATAAATCTAATTGTTATGGTGTTTCTTTGACAAAATGATGCAAGATTGATTAGGTGCACTAAATGATGATGCACTTATGATGCAAGATTGCTTAGGTGTTCTTTATAACACATGGTTTCCTGCAATATAAAAACCAGCGTAGAACAGCTAAGATACATAAGAAATGAGATGAGTTAACTTTTAACAGTGAAATTAAACCTAAAATAGCTTGTTTGGAGGATATTAAGTAGTAGATAATATTAGGTATTTTTTTTAAAAAAGTAGCAACATTCCATGATATTTTTTCTGATAATATATGGTAGGTCATAGAAGTTTAATGAGGCCAATTATTTTCTAAACTACATAGATATTAAAAGAGGTTACTGGCCATTACAATCGGGAAACAACGATGCATGTATTAAACAATGATATTTAGAACACAAAACTTTTTTGTCGAAAATCATTAGGTACTTCTTTGATACATGTTAAACATTTAAAAGGATAGTAAAAACTTTTTCTTTGATTTTATAATTTGACAAGGGGGGGGGGGTTGTTATTTATTTTTCAAATCAAAATGTAGTGATCACCAGAGGAAGCTGAATATATTTATTGTTCTCATATATATTTGCGTAAACTTTTTCTTTTTGGACTTTAAGTTAAGAATAAATAATACATTATTTTATGGATAACATTCAAGAAATATTATGGATAACATTCATTCACAGCATAACATTCAAGAAAACTTTTATATGTAAGACCAATTCAGGCATGGTATTTCTAAAGTTACAGTTTATCCCAATTTTTATTAAGATTTTTTGAAGAAAGAAACATAGAAAAAACATGTTTTCAGCTTTTTTCATTTTGTAGAAAATATTTATACTACGTCCACTTATGTAAAAAAATGTGATCAAGTTTTTATTTTTCCGACAAGCTAATATCGTTTTAAGGTAATACTTTGAAAAGAATAGCTGGAAAATTCATTAAAATTCTTATATTACACTTAAAGAATAAATCTATAGATCAGATTTGATGATTTGTACTGGGATCGAATAGTGCTTGAAATAAAAATAGGGAATGGAATAATAAGAAATATATCACAATTTAGAAATAATCAATCTCTAACATTCAAATATTTGCAATTGTTTCTATAACAAATTTTAGGATATATGAAATATTGGAAAAAAATTTAAATTTTGTAAATTTAGTTCTTCATTCAGAAAGCGATTTAGTCCTCAAAGGAACATAAAAAACATGTTTTTCAAACCAAACAGGAAAGAAAAATACATGCTTTTCAGTTTTTTTCATTTTGTAGAAAATATTTATTCTACGTCCACAAATGCAAAAAATGATCAAGTTTTTATTTTTTCCGACAGATAATATCGTTTTAAGTAATATTTTGAAAAAAGTAGCTGCAAAATTCATTAAAATTCTTATATTAGACTTACTGAATAGATCTACGCAACAGATTTGATGATTTGTACTGGGATAGAATAGCACTCGAAACAAAAATAAGGGAATGAAATAATAAGAAATATATCGTAACTAGGAAATAACCAATCTCTAACATTTAAATATTTGCAAAATTTAATTCCCACTTACAAACAAGGATTTTTCTTAGAAATCTCATTTCTAAAATTAAAAAGTGATTTTTTTTAAAAATATAATCATTAAAGTATAAATGTATCTAAGTTAATAAATAAAGATGAAAAAAAAAAAATTGTTGGGATATAAAAAATCTGATGCAAATTTTTTAGATAAAAAATCATTAGATTTATTTTTCCAAATTTATTTTGAATACGTGAAATATAAAACTTTTATTTATCTAAATCCGAATGACTTTGAAATGTAATTTTGCCATTATTTATACGGATACGTGACTTATTTTCTTATTTAAATTTTTCCAAAAGCATAAAAAGTTTCACTTACTTTAGTTTACAGTTAAGGTTCGCTTACTTAAGTTACTTTGATTTACAGTTTTTAGAAAATAAAAATTATTTTCTAAAAACTTCCTGAAAAGAGATCTGCTTCATTAACTGAGAGAAATGGAAAAGAATCCTGCTATTTCCTTTTACTTTACCTTCATCGCTTTATGAATCAACTTAAAATGTAAATTGTGAAAAAATGCCGAATTCACGTTACATGGAGCTATTAGATCTGAAATTTCGTTCTAATTTATATTAATTTTGATGTTTTTATTAGTAAAAAATTGGTTGTACTCTTAATTGGTTTAAATTATATACTTAGTTAATAATTGAGGTACGTTTTACAATTTTTGTTGACAAAGACAAGTATGCAATCCAGGTGGTTGGAATTGGGAATGATGTTAATAGTTCCGCTGCTGTAATAGCCAATTACGTGCAATTTTAATTTTGTGGCATAAGTTTTGTTGGAGTTAAAGATGTGGGGTGCAACTTCAACACCAACAATACTTATGCCACATTGCATTGGTGGGCCCGTTATTGAAAATGTCGATAAGATAACAAGAATGCTTTAAGTGGACATGTATATCAACTGTCTTAGTTAGCATCACCCATGAGCTAAAGATAGACCATGAATCAGTTTGTACCATTTTTACAAAATGAGTCCGAAATATATTAATTAAAGTCTTAAAAATCGGATGAAAATAATGGATTTCTTTTGTCCCCAACGTAATATATCGCGATAAATTTTACTGGAAGATAAAAAAGTCAGTGTTCTCATTATATCAAAACATGACCTGTATTGAATGGAATTTTAAATATTATATTCTGTTTTAGACACAGGTTTGGACTGTTAGTGGCTTAAGCTACTTAAAAGTAAATACTAATCCAAAAATATTGTGCTAAAAATGGCATGTTCTTTTATGCTTTTGTTTAATTTACATCTCATTAGTTCTACATTATTAAGTTGTTCTAATAAAGACTGCGATACTGTTCAGCTCATTATTCATGGACAATAAACGATTAAAGTTTTTATGATCAAATTAATGCGCTTAATTTTAGTTTCGTGACTAGAATTAATAAATTCTATGGATTAATGTATTTTTATTCGATACAATATAGTTGAGAAATGGTTAGAGTGGGTAAAGGGTTATTTTGGTATTTTATATTCTTTTATTACCTTTCGCTTCATATATTATATGCTTTGAATCAAGTATCAATACATAAATCTGTAAACCGGTATTGTTTTTCTAAAACTGATGCATTTTTTCAATCATAAATTAGGACCTATGGTGAAATAAATTAATTAATGATGATTAGCTTATTTAAATGAAAATTAGTTTGTATTTCTTAAACTAGAAATATTAAATAAAATTTCAGAGTTTATCGTCTGTTTTTTAGACAATAAAGTTTAAAATTTTAATGATAAATATTAGTAGATTATTTATGTCATTTGGTCTTAAACGTATAATTATCTTTATTATTTAAGTTCTTATTAGCGAAACCACTTAAAATATATTAATAAGAAAACTTCTTGTTTTATCCATCACGATCTAAAACATAGTAAATTTATCGCTGATATATATATATATATATATATATATATATATATATATATATATATATTAATCTAAATTTCATTAGAATATTTGATTTACCTTCAATATAATAAACTATTTTTTTATATCAAGAACACTTAAATATTTCTCTTCGGTTATGAGAGTGCGTGTGTTAGAATATGAGGATTTTAAATTATAAAAATATTATATATATATATATATATATATATATATATATATATATATATATATATATATATATATATATATATATATATATATATATATATGTTCTGGAGGATTAATTAGATACTTCAGGTCAATATTTTATTAGACCACCTTTTTTCATGGATAATAGGGTTTGAGCATCTAGTCTAAATTCCTTTGCAATGCATTTATGTCCAGAGAATATACAGAGAATCAAAGGCTTAGATATTGTAAATTGAATGGAAGAAGAGAGTTCTTTCTCTGTCGAATGTGTATTTCTACCACATCTCAAACATTTTTTTTTATCGGTTTAAGATCTGGGCTCTGCAGTGACCAAAAAAGGTAATGGAAGACAGATTGATGTTCACAAAATTCGGAATACTAATGGCACCATGTATACATACGTTATCGTCCATGAAGTTTCCAGTCACCAACATAATAAAAATGCAACATTGCAGTTTGCACTTGATATGCCAGTGTATCAGGATATCTCAAGGCTGTTTATTTACACTCCAGGGCATCACTTCCAGGACAGC
>JAPDSC010132895.1:292042-403608 GCA_026290005.1 Latrodectus geometricus | reverse complement strand
CTGTGGACTTTTGAAAACCTATATATGGCTGATTCTAAGAACCCAATGATTTTTGTCTTTTTAATCGAGACATCGACACCAATTATGAGCCCTTTATCAAGTGGTAAATATTTTGTCGTTCTCCCTACATCACTTCATTTATTGTGAAATGAGTTCTTACACTTTACTTATGTTAACATTCTAATAACATGTAACCTACACTATAAAAAATTTGGAAAGCATTTAAATGAAAATTTCAAAAGTTCTTAATTTATTGACTAGTTTATACATATAACATATGAGAACAAACATATAACATATGAGATTAACAATAAAAGCATTTAAGTAGGTGGCCTTATTTTTATGATTAAAATATAATTAATAATACCGAAAAGAGTACATATCTTAAAATATTTTTAGAACATTTGTTTCAGATAAATAATGAACGCGTTTCAACTCTTTTCATTCATTCTATTTGTTTCTAACTATGCACTTGGTAAAACTAAACTAACAAACTTGTTTTGACGATTACAGAAGCCTCTTCCTGTTTCACCAGATTTTTCGAGTATAAATTATACATTTAATTCAAACCGTATAAAGCAAATGTTATGCATTAATCCAGAAACATGAAAGAGAGAGGTTTTTTTTGGTTTTATTCAGAAATATGAAAAAGTCAATTTTCTAGAAATTACTTTTCTTCTACCCTTTTCTGAAAGTATTATATGACCTGAAATGTAAAATTTAAATATACTTCTATTTGCCTAAATAGTTTCGATTTTCTAAAAGTATTCATTGCAAGTTATTCTAATAGAAAATAGTAATTTTATTTTTCAAGAAATAAAATTCATATAGATATTTTGCATTAAAGATTTCAAGTTATAGATTAATTTTCGAAACTTTATTAACATATTGAAGGGAATTAATTATTTTTATTTTCATAAATTACGGATGATCATTAATTGTGCTTATTACTTTTATTATTTACTCTATAACTATAAAATAATTTAATGATAGTAGGATATATACAGAAATATGAAAAAAATAATTTTAACCATGTACATTTTTATTTGTATTTAAAATGTATTGCTAACATTATATTGACTTTTTTTATTATTTTATCGTTTCGAAATAAATAAAAATTTTATGAATTTACTTCAGTTATTTGTCATCAATTGGTTTAAAGATAATAAATGGTTGAATTTTTTATTATGATAAAATGCAAGAATCATGTGGATGTATAATTTAAATTTATACGTATAAATATTAAATATTTTAGAATACATATTTAGATTTTGTTGTTTCATGTTTGTATAAATTATCTATTATTTTAATTATAAAAATGTTATTAAAATTAACTGTAAAAATGTAATTAAAATTGAATTTGAATAATTTATTAATAATTAAGAAAATTAAAACTAAAACTTCCATTAAAATGTAATTTATGTACTTTTCAGTTATGTAAATTACAATTAATTTATAGCTTTCAGTATACAATAAATATTTAAATGAATTTTCAAAGACTTGTTTCAATTCAATGTTGTTGTTTTAGTGTGCTAGCAAGGCTGGCAATATGGGGTGCGCTGCTCCACTTTTTCCAACTGAACCGTAATTCGGTGTGGAGTCCGTTTTCTTCAGTTCACACCACCACAAACCCGTTTTACAGGCCGGGCCACATTCATCCATCATTCATGCCCAATGGGGAATCGAACCCACGAACTGTTGAATAGAATGCAAGAGAGCAATCCACTTGGTAACCAGCTCCAGTGACCAAATCAGAACTTTGGAGAATTGTTGTTCAAAGAAAAGACGTAGTGGCAGAATGCATTGGAATGGATTTGCTACTTAATCTTGAAATGGGATCTCTGGAATCTGGAGTTATTTTTGGAGATTCAAAAGTCAGACCGAAGAATAGAGCAATGTCGTACATCTGCTACAATACTCAATGAAATCAGTACTGAAATATAACGACTAGGAGACCCCGAAATCTGAATGACAGACTTCTTCAACGATACTGTTGTTGCATGATGTCCGACTATTAGGCTTTTCATCTTTAAGCATTGCAAGGGATGGAAGTGATGACACTTTATACAAAGGGGTATTCAGTGGGTGTGATATCGTAGTTTCGAAAGTGGTCCTTCGTAATTTAGAAGCAGGGACCAAGCAGGAGACCCCAGTTTTGGCCTACCACCCTTAGAGGTATCATTTCACATGGAGGACAGTGTGACCACAACATATTTAATGTGCCTCATCCGCCATTATAGAGCGCGACGGATTTTAATTTGGCTTGGGTTTGAGACTCCAGTTTTGGCCTACCACTCTTAGAGATATCATTTCACATGGAGGACAGTGGGACCACAACATATTTAATGTGCCCCATCCGCCATTATAGAGCACGACGGATTTTAATTTGGCTTGGGTTTCGAACTCACTATCTTCCGATAACGCGAACGAATGCCCTAACCATTCAGGGCACTACAGTCTCTCTTCTTTTGATTATTCTTTCACCACAGTTACTTTTCACAGTTTTCCACAGTTAAACTTTGAGAAATCGGATTCACTCTGTTGATTTGTATGGTCACGAACTAATGGCATGTATTACGTTGATAACAAGACATCGTGGCTTTCACAGGGAGGGAATAATGGATCATGTGAAGTGGAGGAGAAAGATGATTTCTGAACAGAAAAACAAAAACTGACGAGTCCCGTTTTTCTGTTGATCTTTATAATAGACGTATTTTTATCTGGAAGGAACATTCTATTAGTTCGTGCTAGGAAATGTCAGATTTGTTAACCCTTCTTTGCATAATGGTGGAAATTTCCATCATAACCTATATTGCCCAAAAATTATATAATAGAACAAGTTCATTTTAAGTTGATCGTGTTTGGATACCTTTTTAATGTCCATTGCATAAAAAGAAACATAGCTGTCAAAAATAAACAAGTGTCATTATCAGTGAAACGAGCTTAAAGTTGTCTCATTCCGCTGTTTGTTGTAGTTGCAATAAACGTATGATTTCATTTATAATTTCGTTTTATTATATTAGAGTTTCTATTGCTAAAAAATTGAAAATGAGTGGAAGAAAGGTTTGTAACACGTGTTTCTGTTATTTTCCTCTTTTATTTCTCTTTAGTACTAAGCTAATGATCTAACTTTGGATGATGATGGAAATTTTTAGCATATTGTTTTTTGCTAAATTTATACTATAAATATATACTAAGATTTTTTTAATCATTTTTCCTTTAATTTTGAACATGAATTATATCAACTTGATTAATTTCACCAATAAAGAAAAAATCATGCAAAGAAGGGTTAAGAGAATAATGATAGTCTATGCGGGCATCTACACTGATGGGCGTACCAACTTTTACATCATTCGAAAAAAAAACTGGTCTGAGACCTATTGTAGATATTTATAACCTCATAAATATAAGGTACGGTACGGAATCCTCACACTTTTTATGATGTAAATCGTATCCTGTAGCAATTGGAAATGTCTTCCCGGTAATGGATGACAATTTCTAGCTTTATCATTATGCTTATTTAATAGATCTCTGTCTCAAACGGGAAAAGATCTACTAAATGTTTCGAGGAAGGAATCATGAATGGAATGGTATGTGTGTTCTCCGTACATGAATCCAATTGAATATGTTTCGGATATTCTGGGTAGACGAGTTGCTTACAGCGTATCACTTTCACTCTTAAAAAATTGAAAAGAGCTCTTTTGGAGAAGTGGGACAGAAAATTTAAGAATTTTATTAGTAGCCTCAGTGGCTCTGTCTCAAAAAGTATTTAACGCTTCTTGCCATTTCTCATTTTTTTCTCTTGTTTCTCAAAAGCTCATTTTCTTTCAAGAAAGCAACCATTTATTTTTATTCTCTTTTTATCTTACACGCAAAACTTTATTTTTTGTCTTTTTATCCGAATGTTCAATGAAATGCCAATGTTTATAATTTTTCCCTCATGTACCCGTCGAATATGCATTAGTGGCCAAACCGCAAGATCTATGCATAACCTCATTATTCTTTAATTATTTTGCATACCCATCAATATATTTCCTGAAAGCATATTTCAAATTTAGCAGTTTTTTTTAGTTTGAGAGATTTTAGCTTTTGGTTTCTTTAACTCATCAAGTCGAACAACGTTCTGCTCTACTTTCTCATCGTAATTAAATTATCACTAAACTTTTCTCTCATTACTTTCTCTATTTATTGTCTGGAAGTACAATAAGCTATGACATCCGTATTGTGCTATTTATCATGGAAAGTGTTTCCTCATTTTTGTTTGTTATTTGAGAATTTGTTTTAAATTTTGTTTTGGGAAAGTTTAAATAGCACACATTTTTTTATTTTTTTATTTATTTATTATTGATTATATTTCTTTAAAATAAATCGATTGTATTGAAACTCATTATCGATTCTCAGGTCGCATCACCAAACTGTTCCCATTTCGATCATTTCCAGGAAATAACATGTATCAGGAAGATTTAAGTTATAAGAAAATGTAATATATAGAAATTAGAGATTAATAAAATTGCAATAATATTCAAATATTACAAAGAAAAAAATACAATTTAGTCATTAATCATTTGAAATACCTATAAGGTGTAGAAAAAAAATTGGTCTATATTTAGTATTTATTAGGCTCAATAAACAAAACTTTTATGTCAAAGTCACTAAATTGTATATACAAAAAAAAAAAAAAAATTAGTAAAATTTATTCTCATAATAAATGTGTTGAAACAATTTATTTTGCAAAATTAATATAATTTTGACCAGAAAATTTTCTTGAAAATTTGTCTTCACGTTCTGCTTGAATCAAATTTTCTGGAGTTAATTTTGATTGATTTCCGAGGTAGAATAGAAATATTCGAGACCACATGGAAGTATTCGAGGGCTTAGAGAAAACTCTTAGTTTGAAATCCCTTTCTTACACACACAGTCTTTTTTTTCTATAATTTCAATGTATTTTTCATGTTAAAGGGTTTTTTTGTACTTCATGATTATTTAATTGATTACTCCAAGTTTTTCGTGGTTCCGAGATTTCTCTGGAATTATTAAATTATTATTATTTTTTTCACTGAGAAAACAATTTTTCCCTCTTAATTCCTTTCTTGAAAGTTCATATAAGAAGTGTTTCTCAACTATAAAAATAATGCAATTTATATTCTAAAATAGGGAAACAAAATTTTATCGAAGCAATAAATTAAATTGTTTCCCTTTTTTTGAATGTAATTTTTCTAAATTTTATTTACATTACCCATTACAGGCTTAAAATATACCTCGAAAAAATACTGAATGTCCCCTTTCAAATAATGTACAAGGTGATACGGAGGTATCTGACGTTTCAGGTGGTCCCAAACATACTCTATCGGAGTCAAGCCAAAAGAGCTGCACGTCCATATCTGAACAGGACATAGGAAATCTTGAGCAATTCGAGCTGTATGCCGACGAACATTATTTTGCTGGAAAATTGCGTCTGGAAGACCATATAAGAATGGTCTCACATAGGGTCGTCGAAGAATGTTATCAACATATAGCTGTCCCTTTAAAGTTCCAAATACCACAACTAGAGCGATTTTAAAGTCCTTCTTTACTTTAGAGAAATCTATCTTATTTCCCTATTGATATTTATATTATACGCAATGCTTAATTCCTACATCTGGCAATCAAAAAATGTGAAAACAAAAACATCGTCAACTAATTTCATCTGATTTGAACATCAAGTTGGGAAAAGCTTAAAAGTCGAAGACTATTGTAAGATATTTAAATAACCATCTCATATTCTTACAATATATATGTTAAAAAAAGTGCCGCCTAGGGAAATTTCTTATACATAGTGTGGCGGACTCATGCGTCTTGGATCATAAATTTTGGGAAAATACCAAGTTCCCACTCGAGGGAAATACATGCAAACTCTCCTTTCTCAATAAACAGAGGCTGGGATAGAGATTTTGATAGATTAAAAACATACACTATTTATCATTCCCCATATATGTAATAACTTTCTATTTTTTTAAATAGAAATAATGAATTAATTGAAATCACTGCACATATTTTTCCTTTGGCAATATGCTATTTTATATAAAACGATTTTTTTTTAAACTTTCTGATTTGAAGCTTGAATCAAACAAATATTATGTTTCTGTTATACAGTGTGACTTTAATGGATAATATTTAAAAATAATGTTTGAGGGATTTAGATTCAGCAACACTTTGCTTTATCGTATGCCATCAATTGTATAATTGTTTCATTTCGTGAATCGTAAATCTTATCGATTTCATATATAAGAAATTTATGTTCATATAATAATGGCATAAATTGTAACAAATGGATAAAAAAACAATAATAATATATTGTTGCGCTATAATTTTACCCAAAAATAAATTGTTGTTACTAATTCCTTAAAGGTATTAATGACTGTGTTGTTGTTACTTATGACACTTGGTGCCCGTCTGAGACTGGGCGAATGAAGTTAGAAAGAACACATTCCGATTTTGAACAGAGCCCCCTCTCAAGAGGGTGGAAGTACGACTTTGGCTCATAGATAGCAGCACCATATGAGTCTTCGAAATTTGAGATAGGAAGCCAAGAAAGACTCAAGGCCTGGCTCTTACCACCCCAAAAGGTATTAATTTTGCATGGGAACAAGGAGGACATTGCAACCACGACATATTTTACGTGCCCCAGTAACCCAGTTACCATTAGCGAACACGACGGTTTTCAGTAGACGGGGAATCGAACCCACAACCTTGCGATTGCGAGATTGACGCCTTAATCAACTAGGCTACCGCTGCGATACTAAATCCTTATATGTAGTAACATGATACAGGTACAAACATAAGTAATGTTTGATATATTTGATGTCTATGGTGTATTTTATATTTCGGAAAATAGGGAATATATTTAAGTCATCATAAATATACTAATACGATAGTTTTATGAATGTAAGTTCTAATTACTAGAGATAAGATGATCCAATTCTTGACTACCAGAATTTCGGATCGGCAAATTCTGGAAAAGATTTGACGATTAAAAACTCGAGATCCAGAAAGTTTTTCTTAAATTAAAATCTGTCAAATTCTTAGCTAAAAATCAATAGATATTTTAATTATTTTTAAAAGAAAATAATTTTAATTTTATTTAACTCTCGGACATGGATTTTCAATTATTTTGGTGACTGATTGCACAGGTTTATGTAATCTCATATTACTCATATATCAAAATTCTTGCCGCCCAACCTGTCTAGTGGTTAGCGTACCTGATTACAGATGGGTGGGATCTGGGTTCAACTCCTGGCTCGGGCATGGATGTACTTACTCTCTCTCTCTCTTTCTTATCTTTGTCCTTTTATTGTGTGTGTGTGAATGGTTGCCTACCATATAAACGGGTACCTATGGCATGTGTGTACTGAGGAAGTCGGACTCCACACCAAATATGGTTCAGTTGGAAAAGTGGAGCACCGCTCCCCATATTGCCATGACTGGCACACGACAACAACAACATCAAAATTCTTAAAATTCCTTTGTTTAAAATTTCGTTAGTAATCATTGTATTCTTTCCATCAGACTGCGACCATTGAATCTCGAAGTCTCTTGAACTTTTTAATACCTAAAATACCGTTAAATTTTATCACATTTTGTAATAAAATTACAAAACATGTCAAAATATATAGTGAATAAGCAGAAAAATTATTTGGCTTGATTTTTCTCGTTTAATATTTTTCAGCTTATGATGCTTCCAAATTTAAGTAAGAGAAAAATGGCGGGAAATTTTATAATTCATTCAAGGAAAACGATGTGATTTCATTAAGACTCTAATTTTCATGAAAATTTTAGAGAGGGGGTAAAATTTTAAATGTATGTAGTACATAATTTTAGCATGTAAATGCACTATAATTTTAGCAATAATAATAATCATATAAATATAATTTTGATGGAATTTTAAGCAAAAAAAGGTATAGACGTTAGTTATCGATACCAAAATGATCCTAAGGCCACTTAAACTATATAATAAAAGCAGACTTTAAAGTTAAACAAGGAAATTATAGAAAATAATGAAATCAATAAGATTTTTTTTCTGCCGCCAAACCTATCTAGTAGTTAGCGTAACTGACTACGGATGGGGAGGACCTGTGTTCGAATCCCGGCTTGGGCATGGATCTACTTTCTTTTTCTCTCTCTGTGTTTCTTATCCTTTTCTCAGATGATGGATGAATGTGGGCCGCCCTATAAACGGGTTTTTGGTGGTGTGGCGTGGGCGATGCTACTCGTACCTTCGTGACTTGGTTCACAGGTGCCCACCGGGTAACGATAAAATGAGTAGCAGTTTCCAGCCTTGTTGCGGCAAATGGGCTAAACTTGCTCAAGGGTGCCCGCCATTAGAAATAATAAAAAAAAAAGATTTTTTTTTATTTTTAATAAAACGTTTTATACACAAAATGTGTTGACAGGGAAACATTTCCTGTTTTAAAGGATGCATTTTAATTCATGTTTGTATTTTATTTCCCTCTTGTTATGTGTATATATAACAAGAGGTAACAAATATAAGAGATAACATATTAGTTTGGGGAAAAAGAAATCCATTATTTTTATGTGAACTTTATGTAACTTCTTTTGGATTCGCTTTGTAAAAAGGTTTAAAACAGCTTTCATGTAGATTTTTAGGGCTTGCGCGTTACGACTGCTGACATGCGGTTAACTTCGATCATTTTTGATAATTTATAGACATTTTCGACGATGCTGTATCCACATGCGAAATGCATCTCTAACATCAAAAATACCCGAACGGAATCGACGAAACAAAAATTGTACGTAACTGGTTATTACAGTCTTATATAGGACGATAAACACCTTTCACAATTTTAGCCACTCGGCTATCTTTTTCGCCGTTACAAGAGAAAAACGAAAATGTATCGAATTTTCTGTTTGTTGTCTTCCATTTTTAAAACCTTGTACTCGTAACTGAATGAATCAAACAAAAAACCGCAAGAGGATATTTTAGTGTCAAATGTCACCTTTCCAATGAGCATAAATCTGAAATTGTTTGATAGATACCTCACGAGATATTGATCACTACAGACGTCTACCGAAAAAATAATGTATTACTTTTTCCCCAAACTAATATATATGTAACTTGTTATATACATATATATTATATTTATTTTGAATTAAACAATGACTTTAAAGTTGGAGTTCATTTATTTTGGAGATAAATTTTCTCTAGAAATTCCCAAATAAGTAATTTTGTTCAGTAGTTAAATACACAAAAAGTACTAATTTCCCAATTCCGACCATATTTGTTACAGTTTATTTAAGCAACCGCATTTACTACGTATCATATTTTTATATTTTTATTGACAGATATAGGAATTAAATAAATTGGAATGATTTTTGTAAATGCACTTTTTTAATAAATATGAAAAACAATTAAATTGATTTTAAAATTTTATTTTTAAAACTACATTGTTTAAATTTTAGAGTATTTGATGATATTATGCTTTAAGTAGAATTTTTTTTCTAATAGATATTATGGGAAGTGGAATAAGCGACATTATTTCCTACAGATTTTAAAAGTAATGTAAATTACAAGAGATTTATATGTTGTTTACTGTATGTTAACATTGAATATTCCCAGAGTATGAAGTCTCTGCAAGTTTAAAACGTTTGTCAAACCAAAATATTAGAAACTATGTGATTGATGCTTTTAGTTCGTTACTAAGGTAATATTGTAGTCTAAATATCACTAAAATTTGATTGTTTTATATTTTGTAATAAAATGATAGTAATTCAAATAAAGAAGAGGTTATCATTTGTGAAAAAATTATTTCAAAATTATTTAATCATACATTTTTTTTAAAATAATGTGTGTGATCATTTATTTAAAAATAACAATATATAAAATTTTAAGCAAAGAACAGAAAATTGTATATTTTTAAGCAATATTCCATTTTTTGAGATGGAAATTACTTATCATTAAAATTTTCGTTTACTTTTCCCTAGTCACAATATAAAAGTAATGTTTTCTGTTGTTCTCATAGTTTAGCTTAAAAAAATTATATAAATTTTTTAAAAAGAATGACTTTGCATTAAAACAAGAAATAAGTGCATTACAACTTTCGCAATGCAGACATTTTTCACAATACTGTCTGTAACTTTTAAATATGTTTTAAAGGAAGATTTTTTGAAACATATTTTCATATATAACACACATACTTTAACAAAATAAAGCTCCTTTTTATAAGTAATATATTGGCATGTTTTTAAGTAATATCGTGGCATTCAATGACACAAGAACAAGCTCATCAATAAAGTATTTTTGGAACATGACAAAATTTGACCTAAGTTTTATTTAAGTGCTCTTGATTGCATATTAAATAAAAAAAATTTTGTGCCAAATATAGTCTATAAATAATTTTTCCTACGATATTCTGTATTTAATATATACATATATATATGTATAACAAATATAAGAATTTCCATAATATTCGTCTATATTATCGGCAAACTGCACGCCTTCACAAAAGTTCTGACAATACTGCTGAGCAATACTGGGACCAGTAAACTTTTATGCAATATCATTAAAAATGACGAGATTTACATTATCACTTCGAATTGGGTTGCATAAAATTTGTTCGTTCGAATCAATTTTTGTGCGAAGCGAGTCGAAATAACTAAGCAATTGCCATTGAAATAATTTGAACTCTTAATTGAAAGTATTTCTATAAAGATTTCGAATAATTATATTAGTAGTTTATTTGTCACTGCGATTTTTTTTGATTGCATCATGCCGGGCAAACTGAATTCACTTTTTTATGCCTTCACGTGACTAATAAATAAAAAATATATTTCACATTTTGGCAAGATGAACTATTTATTCCACCGGCAGCATCCATCTGACAGGGACAACCTAACTCAAGGAAGTGGGAATTATGCTAGTGTTCACTCACCTTAATCAGTGATACTACTGTGTGATGGAATTAAATCACAATTTATCATGGAAACAGATTGTCTTCCATGATAAATTGTGGTTTAATTTGAGTTATTATTACTACAAGTTTAAATCTAAGAGTCTCATGTTAAAGACCATCTTGTTAAAAATTCTTTGAAAGGGGTTAACTGCATCAGACAGTATAATGGTTTGTAGTATCATGATTTGGAATGAGTAGTTTACCTCTAATTTTTAATAGGTTTTCTAGTCATCTGTATCGTCTCTTATTATTAGATACTACTACTGAAGATTATTTTCGGTTACAAACACTAAAGGTCACAGAATGGTTTTACAATGTTTAATTTCTTTTTGACCGATGGATATCCTGTTTATTTCAGAAATATTCCTGAAATAAACAGGGGATCCGTGGATCGAAAAGAATTCAAACATAAACTTGTATAAAGTCCGTGAAATTATCTTGAAAAGCAAATGCGGTAGCATTTGATTAAACTGAAAGTTTAGAAATTGCAAAGAAAAACGCTTCAGAATACCATAAGAAATTTATTGTATTAAAAGTAATAAATATTTTTATTATATTGTATATAATGTATATATTTTTATTATATTGTATATAATGCATATATTTTTATTATATTGTAAAATTTTGTATACATGTAAAAAAAAAATTAAAAATGTAAAACTGAGAGACTCCAATTATTTGATGGAACATGAATTTCTTATTAAGTTTATTTGATATAAATTATCTTTTGTATTTCATTCAAAAAATCCTTTACACTAAACTTTCAAATAAATATGCCGAAAGTTCATAAATTTGAGAGTGTATTACGAAATAAATATAAAACACACACATTATAGTTTACTTTACTTTATCATACTTAGAAAAATCATTTACACGAAGTTTTTATATTTTTTAGGATTATATCCTGAAAGTCATGGTATCGTACAGAACTACATGTATGACAGTGAGAGAGATGATTTATTTCTCATGGCACTACACTCTAACGCCTCCCATGCCCATTGGTGGAATGATGCCGAACCAATCTGGGTGACTGCAGAGAAAAGAGACTTGAAATCTGCTGTTTATTGGTGGGATGGATGCCAAGTCGTCATTCAGGGTAAAAAACCTACTAAATGCGAAGAATATGCCAACTACTGGGTATGGGGAAAAGTAAATCGAGACACATTGAATGCCATGCATGAAATTTTAGATAAATTTCAAAAAGATAATTTTAGATTAGGATTGGTTTATTATGAAGCAGTCGATGCAAATGGTAAGTTGCAATTTTTTCAACCAAATAAAGTTTATTATACCTAAATACGTGATTCAACTTTACAACATTTTTTTTTTCTTTTTATAATTTTTAAAATAATGTATGTTCTTCAGTACATACATGTTGTGTGTTCTTCATATGACATTGGTATCTAAATTTCATTCAGGTATCATACGACATTGGTGCCTAAATTTAAAACTTATGTAGTGAGAATCAAAATCCAGAATGAAACTCACAAATTTTAATAAACTTCGTTAGACTTTCCGCAAAAATAATTTTGAAATGAGTAATCTAATACATACAAATGAAGTCAGTAACTTGTATAGAAATGTAAAATTAAAAAAAAATTACAAAATTATCTTTACAATTAAATTTAAAAAAATAAAACTTTTTTTTGTCGAGTGCCAGTCAGGCTCTAAAATATGTGGTGCGCTGCTCTACTTTTTCAACTGAGCTGTAATTTGGTGTGGAGTCCGACTTCTTCAGTACACAATTGCCATAGGTACTCGTTTATAGGGTAAGCAACCATTCATACAAGGAAAGGACAAAGACAGGAACGAGAGAAAGAGAAAATGCATCCTTGCCAGAACCGGTATTCGAACCCAGGACCTCAAAATACATAAGTACGTTTTGCTTATATCGAACATCGTATAATCTACTCTTCTTTAGAAAGAAGCATTCTAACTTGTATACTTTCTTGTGAAAAATTAAAATCAGCGCTAATTTTTGAACCAAAATATTTCATTCCTGTAAAAGATTAATTTTTTCAGATGAACAGTTTCTGTGCAGTTGCTTAGTAAACTGTAATTTTTCATTTAAATGCATTTTTCATGTGAATCTATTTTATGTGATATCACCTAGACACAAAATACCATTTTATTTGATTCTCGGAAAAGTTCATCTGAAATCATTATTTCAGTTGATGAAATAATCACGAAACAGTATTAAATGAAACAATTTAGTCATGTTAAAATTAAAATTAATTTTTTAATTAATTCCTTATGTAACTCATTCTTTATATGAATTAACTTCGAAGTATCATATAATAGAGGACGAAATAAAATGATATCTTATCAGCTTATATCTGAGATAAGATATCATTTAATTTTGTCCTCGGGAATACACACATGGGGTTCATTTTTTATGTTGAGAGTGCTAAATGATGTAGCTTAGTTACATTGAATGCAAATTAGTTTTGTTGGTTAGTAAGCGCGAACTTTCTTCAAGTGTATATACATTTTCTTTAAGTATATATAGATTTATAATTTTATTAGTAGTTTTTCGAATACAATCTAGCATTATTGTAGATAATACTTAAGGGTTATTAAGGCATGTCCGTGCTTTTCTGAATGAAAGGTTTTAGGCTGGAAACTAGCTATTGTGGAACAACAGGATTTAGATATGGCATTCCTACTTTCTGCATGACCCATTGCCAAGATAGGTATTTGGATATTTACTTTCTTTCAGGGCTTGAATACGCCCTCCCCCCATGTATAAAAAGTTTTATCAGAAGGCAATAAAATAATATACAACGGTTGCTCAAATGCGTTACAATAGCCTCTTCAGAAAGTGCTTTTGAAATTCAGCTGCGACAAATACAAGATACTTTCTTATAAATGTTTTTTACACCGTAACCTTTCCTTCAAATCTACTTCAAAATAATATCTGAATAATTATTTAAAGAATTTGAATAATTAATTTTCGCTTTTTAAAATTTTTTCCCTTCAATTATCATTCACTTTGAAAATAGAAACAAAAAAACACTTGCTGTTATGTTATTTAATTATGACGAACAGAGATTTCCTTCTCTGGATGAAAAATGGATTATTTAAGCAAATTTTCTCAAATATATGATTAATTTTAACACATCCTTTTTTTTTGTCAAGTGTCAGTTAGGATGGCAATATGGGTGAGCTGTTTCTCCACTTTTCCAAATGAGCCATAATTTAGTGAAGAGTTCGACTTCCTCAGTACACACATGCCATGTGTACTCGTTTATCGGATAGGCAATCATTCATACTCCCTTCATACAAGGAAAGGACAAAGACAGGAGAGAGGAAGAGAAAGTGCATCCATGCCCGAACCGGGATTCAAATCCATAATTTCTCTATCCGCAGTCAAGGCAAGCTGACCACTAGACAGGGTGGGCGGTGGCACATCCCTTCTAAACTGGAAATAATTCATGGAGCAAAATTACTGTAAAAATATTTCTAGTTAGTGAAAAATATTTTCAACTATTACTGTCAAAATTGTCAGAAATGTGATTTGCCATCAAAAAGAGAATTTTGCTCATAAGAAATGAGAATTTTCAAAATGAGAATTTTGCTCTTAAAAATAAACAAATGATGTTTTTAAATTGCCGTTTATTGCATTCAACATTAGGGAACATTCTCACCAACTGCATATAATGCCAGATTAGGAGAATTACTCATACTTTATTTATCTACTTACTAATGTGATTTTTTCTAATTCATTATTTTCTTGTTCTGATTAAAGACAAAATGATTATAAAGTCTTTAACTTGATTCAGAAATATCAATTATTGAGTATAAATGTTTGAAAACTACAATGAATAGTAGAAAAATGGATGTTATGGAAATAGCATTTGAATCTTCGTCTAGGTATGTGGTAAGAACAAATGAAACTGTTATAATACTCTTTTTATAATATAACTTCAAATTTATAACCATATGTATTATTTTTAGTCAAAATAACTAGAGCTATTTAAGAGTAAATTTTATTCTAAGAATATTAAATTGTGCTAATGTAAAAGTAATGGAAATTGTTTAAAATGACTGATTACTGAAAAGTCATTTCATTTTTGACGTTATTATAAGAAATTCTCAAATTAATTAAAATGCGTGTAAAATATAACGTTTAATTTGACAGTTTACAAATTAAATAACAAATATAGAACTTGTTAAGGATATAACTAATTGTATTTAAGAAATTTATTAATAACTAAGGCAAGAAATATTTGGTATAATTAATTTCATTTCTGTAGAAACATATTCAAGCCCTTATGATTCATTAAAAATATATTAACTTTGTGGAACTGTTATTTATAAATTATCAACCAATGGTATGTAAGTCCTTAGATAGTAATAAGCAAATATGTTTAATTTAAATGACATAATAATAGTCAGAAATTAAAATGACAATTAAAAGTTGAGGCAAACTTAATTAGTAAATCTGATGTTCAATTAAATCTGTTCTAAATTAAATCTGCTCTTCCTCAAAGTAGTAGATTAAGTGAACTGCCATTGATTATAATTGATTGAATGCGAAAACATCGCAAGAATGAGTGTTTCCTGAAAATATTAAGTTAAAGATATTTGTGATGTTCAATATTCAATATGGCAGCATTTTTAATGTTTTCAACTTATTTCCTCAATCACATTTAACATTAATCTTTTCATTAATCTAATATCAATTTAATCTGATCATAGATTATTCTACTTATAAATTACATTTCTACCATATTGGAACATCTTTAATTTTCAATTAGTATTTTAAAATACTTTAAGGTTAATGAACTGATATTCAGTTTAATGACTAAATAAATGAGTTTATTCCAAATATAGATATTTACAGCACATTGAGTATTCGTTTCACAAATAGAGCATAACTTGTACTTTCCAATAGCTATATGCTTGTTTTTAATAAAATATTCATTGTAAATTAAAATATACATTTTATCATGCTTATTTATTATACCTGATATGTTCAACATGTTTTTCGATAAAGAAGAGATATGCAATACATGAAATCCATAAAACCATATTTATAGGATTTTATAAGCAGCAACATATATTCTTCTTTTTTCATGCTATTTTATGCTTATTTATTTATTTATTAAATATAAAAAGAAATCGTTGTTATAAATAATTAAATCCAAGATATTATTTAATCTTTTTTAGAAGAGTAATATTTTGTACGATAAGAGAACAACCATTTCCATACAAATTAGTTTCTCTTAAATATAACTACAGTCTAATAAAATATGTCATTTCTTTAAAACTTCGTAGGCCACTTTAGGGGACCCAGCTCAAGTGACAGAATTCAGTCCCTTAAAGACATAGATTCAATTTTAAATAATATTCAAGATGAAATTTCTAAAAGAGGATTAGAGCGTCAGGTAATTTTTGAAATAATTAGTTCTTTTTTTTATATTTATCCAAGTCTTTGTTTAAATATGAATGAAAATTGTGTCCTCTAATGTTTTTAAGTATTGTTTATTGTTAATGATAGAAGTGAAAATGTTTATTGTAATTCACTTGTATAATTGTAAGAAATTTTTAGAAATGGTTTCATAAATATTTGTATTTTAAGTATATTAATACTCGATTAGAAAAATGAATTGAAGAAATAGGTATAATAGTTGCTGTTTTCAAGCGATACTTTTATTGATTTTTGAATAATTAGTATCACATATTTTATAACAGTTTTAATAGAATACAAGTATACCAATATTTTATAATGATATAATTAATGTAATAGTTTTTTGAAAACAATGAGAACATTATTAATGGTACGCGCATTATAATATCATTCTTGTTGCTCGAGTTGAAAGATTCGAGAAAATTTGGGATTTGATTCAACTCGAATTTGAAACATTTTTCCAACTTGAATTTGAAATATTGTTTTTCCATTCTAATATTTCATGAATTCTTGCCTATTCCTTTTGTTGAATACAGTTTGTAAGCTAAATACATAGGGTAATTATCTATAAGAAAATCGTAACCCTCTTTATATTTTGATGTTTTGAGCATTACTTATTTACTAAACGACCATTAATAGATTCTGACTTGATAAATTTGCTAAAATATTTTGCAAAAAAAAAAAAAAAAAAAAAAAAAAAAAAAACGTTAATTTATTTTTTGGTTTCTATCAACCAAGCTGATTATTGAATAGTATACATTCAATTCCAAATTCTTCTACTGGCTAATCCTAAGTTCTACTTTATTAGTAATCCTAATTCTGCTATTGAGTTTGAATCCCATAGCACGCGTCGATTCTTTTAGAAGTTTGAAATCCACTATAACCCTTATGTAGATTGAATCCCCCCCTCGTGGTGAAAGAAATAACTATAAAGTGACTAATGAACCAAACCTATGGCTCTAGGTAATGTAAGAGACTTTGATTCAAAACATTACTAAGACCTTAACTAAAATATACTGAGTATCATTTTCTTAATAATGTATTTTTTAAGGCTTATGTTAAGCATTCGTGTGTTCATTTTGAAGATTATAGGCAACAAATAACGTTAAATGACATTACATTAAACTACGTGATTTTCATTTTAAAGATCTCAGATTTTCTATTAAATATTCATTATGGAATAACTTATAGCTATATATTTTCATTATTTGCTTATATTCTTGATTTAGGAGTTCTTTTAAAATATTTTTAATTCAATTAATATATATTAAGTTGTTTTTTAAAACAATGTTACTACATCCATAACGTTTAAGATTCATTGCATTCAAATTTGAGCATTGAAAATATATTTACAAAAAACATTCAAGGAATTAGTTTAGAAATTGATGGATAAATTTTTTTTTTGTTAAAGAAGCAAATAAGTAACAATTGTGATGTCAATCTAAGAATAGCTCAGAAAAAGATAATATATTCCCAGATCTATTCAGAAATGTTTCAGATTACTTATTCGTTTCTCGACTTTTTTATTATTTTAGGTAAATCTTGTTGTCGTATCCGACCATGGAATGCTTGCAATAGATCCAGAAGGGCCAAAAGTTATTGATATTGAAAACAATATTGATTTGAATGACGTGAAACTGATGCTGGACAGAGGAGCGGTTTCCATGATTTTACCAGAAAAAGGAAAGAAAGAAAAAGTTTGTATATTATATACTTTTTTAATGTATTGCGCTGCATATTTTTCATATAACTATAGGTTTCATATTGTTTCTTTTTATGTAATAGCATTATGAATATAAAATGTATCTTTTAAATTTATAATGGCCACAATAAATAAACAATAGGAGGATTATAGAGAATGAAAATTTTTAGGGAATATTTGCTTAAACTTTGTAAAAAGAATTTCTAATCTTATAATATGTTTGACTATGGTATTGTAACTATAATTTTACATTAAATTGTGCCTTCAAAAGGCTTAAATAGGATAATGATAAATATACATAGGTTTATGATGCATAATAAGAATCACTAATATTATTAATTTGAGAACAAAAGTCGTAGACATAGTTTTCAAAGATTTCCTAAGGTGTTAGATACAATTTGAAAATTTATTTGAAGTATGAGTAAAGATAGTGATTAGCAGTTTCACACATCCAGCTTGCTATAAATACACTTTTGCGTATAATGTTGTACTTAAAATTTATTAGAACATAGATAAAAGGAAGCCATATTGTTGAATACATAGAATTCGATAAACATTTCATAAAGAAATGTAAAAATGAATTTTTGAATAGGATAGTTGAATAATATTTCGAAACTCTTTAGTTTCCTATATTGTGTTTCGTTTTTGATTGCGTATTTCTGGCAACGGCTGCCATTAAAAACAACAAACTGTATCACAATTTTAAATCATGATCAAATGGCGAGGTTGATCCCTAAATTGGCGTCTTTCCTCTCAAACTTTGGCACGATATTTTTGTAGAAACATTGGACTCTACTAATATTTAAGGCTTTTACGTCCTTTCAGTGTGATGATCTTCATCTTCATCACAGATCAAAATTCTATCTTACTTTATCTTGATCTATAATACTTATCTGCTATTTTTCTAAATTTGCTATTTAGTTTCTAAAGCGCACTATTTCCTCTTTATAAAATTTTATGAATATTTCTTTGATTCTCTAATACTAGCGGGAGTATCACTTACTAAAATAAGACTCAAAATTTTTACATTATTTTACATAATTCGAATAATAATTCGGTTTTAGAAACTTGTATGAAGAGGTTTTAAAATTAAACATAGCACAAAAGATGTTTTGAGCTATGAAATCATTGAATAATATTTAAACATAATATTTATGATCCCTAGAAAAATTCCTGGAGATCGATTTTCATATTACATCTTTATGAATTTTGAGAGAAAAAAGTTTGCGAAAAAGAGTTCGAAGAAAGAAAAAAATCCGGCTTAGTTCAATACTAGGCTCTATCTTTTTGTCAGTTCATTTCTTTTCACTACCGATAATGAGATAAAATCAAAGTTACACATCATTAGACCAAGCACTAATTTAGAACTTTTTGTTTCGTCTAGTGATGCATTACTTTGATTATGATCTTGTCTATTTTAGATTGAAATTAATTGTTTATATGAGGAAATACTTACTCCTCTAAATCATATGAGTTTTGTTTAGAGGGGGGGGGGAGAATAAATTTTCATTTTAAATCATAATTTAGCTGAATTAACTTAATATACATTACTGCTTTCAAAACATTGATAATAATTAGAAAAAATATTATTAATGCTTTGAATAAATATTAATTTAAATCTTATTTTTGTTCTTGTTTAATTTGTTATTATTTATTAAAGTGCTATTGTCAACTTCTATTTTAGATTTATCAAGATTTGAAGAAAGCGAATATTCAAGGTCTAACTGTTTACAAAAAGGAAGATATACCGGAACATTATCATTTAAAGAAGCATAAACTAGTCCAACCATTGTTACTAATTGCTGATGAAGGATACGTAATAAAAGCAGTAAGATTTTTAATATTATTTAACAGTCAATAATTTAATATTATACACTTTTTGAATTAATTTTTAGTGAAGTACCGAAACAATCTGTAAATAAATTTTGATTTCGAATGCCACATTTATTAAGTCCTCATTATTTTATGTTTAGTATAATAAAATTTGGAATTTCATAACAAACAAAATGCAGCTAGGAAATAAGTAAAATATAAAAGGTCATACATAATTAGAGAACATATAATAGGAAACTGTAATATCTGCCTATTTAATGATTAGATTTTAACGATTAATTTTAGTAAAGCAGTTTTTTAGTAGTCAAATTTAATAAGTGGCTGTTGTTGCTGTTACTAATGACACTTGGTGAAGCTATGCCTGTTGGGACTGGGCGAATGAAGTCAGAAAGAGAGCCGTGTTTGAACAGCTCACCCTTTATGAGGGTGGAAGTACGACTTAGGCTTATAGATGGCAGCACCATAGTAAATAGCTTAATCTTTTTGTTCTATTAAAATCATCAAAAAAATAAATTTTAATGATGATTAATCAATCATCAGTATATATTACTTAGCTTAGTGATGAAATTTTACTATTAAAAATTTAACATATTCATATCACAAATCATGCTATTACTGAAAATAACTTGGACCAAACAACATAAAAGTTAGAATATGTGTGAAAAGAAATATCAAAGAATATGCCAAGTAATGTTGATTGTATTCATTTCTTTGACATCATAAAGTAGGAAAACCTAAATTTCTAAGTTAATAGGTTCATCGAGGTTTCAGTGTGCTTGAGTACTACTTGAGCTGGGATTTTACAATTCGTTGAAGATATAGAGGTTAGTAAGACTTTCCTTATACTTTGGATTGTAGAGTAATAAAACAACAAGTATTCCATCAGTCCATTTCACGAGTGTTATCTAGTATAAATAGAAGATCTGCCAAGTAAATGAAATCCTTATAATATTTTGTTTGAATACTAAGCAAAGGAAATTTTCATTTCTGGTATCATAAGATATATCACACACGGGTACTTTTCTTTTATATGCCGGCAATATCATCAAATTTCCCGTAAAAAAGACAGATTCATATGAGCAGAATCGAAATTTTTTATTATGGTTTTGTGATTACTTATATTACAGTATTTTTCTTATTACTGGAGGTAGTCGCATTTTGTTATTTACTTTGGTAAAATATTACAGACAAAAAGAAAATCAATCAGATATTTCATCTTTTCAGTTATAGTATATGAAATCATAAAGTATAATAATTATGTGTTCATATCATGTCTTTACATATTGCAACAATCTATTGATTCAGAATGTGTTTATCAACTATTTTTTAAGATACTCATATGAAATTTTTACTGTGAATTTTGTTGTGACAAGTTGATGCTCGACTCATTTTTAAAAAAATGATGATCTACAATTCCAAGGAAAATACATCAATAATGTGTCAGATATTAGCATAAAATCCACCCAAAAAGATATCTCTTCTCTCTACGAATGATTAAAAATGCTTCTAAAATACCTGTAATGCATGTCATTTTTTTTCTTCGTTTCAAATACTAAATAAATCTTTGAATAATCTATACATATTAAGCGTTTAATTTAGTGACCTTAATGTCACAGAGCCATAAAAAATAATGTTTCCTAAGTGTTCTTTTCATAAGATTTACCTATTTTCTATTAGAGAGGAATACATACCCATACAAGGATCACATAATTCGTACCTATACTGTTTTCTTAAAAACGAAACTTCCCTACGTGGTTTCCGGGTTGACATGAATACAGAAATTGATTGGGTAGTAGAAAGAGGGGCTTTCTTTTTTCATTTCCGTTGACCTTCTTTTTTGAGTTACATTAGTTACTCATACTGTGACCTGAGGCGACATTTTGGGATGATACTTCTTCCCCCCCCACACAATGCTGGTTTCTCCAACTTTTAGCTTCTATAGCAAGGGATTATATACATGGTTTTATTTTTATAGTTTCAGGAAATAAGCAAAAAGTCCTTTTTGTATATTGTAAAACGAATATCTTATTTTTTATTCTCATTCTGGAATAAGCACATCTTTTGATATTCTTTCATGAGTTAATTTTCACGAATATGTATCATGTTCAAATTTCATACAACAAATATTATTAGATATATTCTTTTTAGAAGAATTTGTATTATAAACACACTACATATGTAAAACTATTGGAGTAATGTCCTACTCCAGTAATAGAATTTCAACAGTATATTTCAATAAAACTCTCTTTTGAAATTAACACTATTCTGTCAAGAAGCACTATGTTTTAAGTTACAAATATTAACCCTTCTTTGCATGATTTTTTCTTTATTGGTGAAATAAATCAAGTTGATATAATTCATGTTCAAAATTAAAGGAAAAATGGTTAAAAAAATCTTAGTATATATTTATAGTATAAATTTAGCAAAAAACAATATGCTGAAAATTTCCCTCATCATCCAAAGTTAGATCATTAGCTAAGTACTAAATAGAAATAAAAGAGGAAAATAACAGAAACACGTGTTGCAAACCTTTCTTCCACTCATTTTCAATTTTTTAGCTATAGAATCTCCAATATAATAAAACAAAATTATAAACGAAATCATACGTTTATTACAACTACAACAAACAGCGGAATGAGACAACTTTAAGCTCGTTTCACTGATAATGACACTTGTTTATTTTTGACAAATATGTTTCTTTTTATGCAATGGACATTAAAAAGGTATCCAAACACGATCAACTTAAAGTGAACTTGTTCTTTTATATAATTTTTGGGCATTATAGGTTATGATGGAAATTTCCACCATTATGCAAAGAAGGGTTAAACAAATATTACGTTACAGGTTGATTAAAAAGAGGTATCAAACTGCGAAAGAGCTATTTCTCTTTAAATTAAAAAGTATTTGAAAATATTGCTAACAGAAATGTGAATAACCTGTCTAAAAAAACTTGAAATGTTTTTTGAAATATAAATTAATCCAGTCCTTTACTATATATATAATTACACGTCTATTAAACATATTATTTACTTTAGAAATAATACACTTATTTAATAAGAAGAAAATTCTCAAAGAGAGAAATTTTATTCTCAACTACATTAATTTAAATACTAAAGATTCTTCAAGCTGTGTAAGAATTGCAAAAAACAAAGTTAAATAACTTTAAATTTAAAGTATTTTCCTAAGAGGATATATGTATATCCGCCTGCCAAGCTTCTTTAATTTTTGTGCCAAAATCCCGGAAAATGTTTCAAATTATGTTAACTTTCATCCGTAACTAATTTTGAGTTGCAAAACTTATTTTTATAGGTAATATTTTTATATTGTCTCCAAGTCTTTATTACATTTATTAAAATTTTGCAAATATTAGTTTTCTTTAAGCTTTAAAAACTTTAATTCATAAATAATTAACTAAATTATTCCAATTCAGAGTTTTCATTTAGATTATTACGAACGATAACAAAACAGTTCAATTGAATAGTAAAATTATATTATTTAGCGCAAATTACTCCGTATTGAATATCATTACATTTTTTTATATATATCTGTAATTATGTTGATAATGTAAAAAAGACTTTTTAAAGATTTCATTCCAAATATCAAAATATTAATATAAATTTAACGTAATACTGACTTCTATTTTTATTTACATTTGAAATGAGAATTGAGTTTTATATTAAAATTTCGGCTAAGATAATTAGCAAAATATACATCTCAGATTATTTTAACTTTTCATTTATAAATTCTATGCTAATGTTTTTGTTGTGTTAAATTGAAAAATTATATAAAAAATGGAGTTAAAATATTGCTTTAATTATATACATGCGAACATGTTATCGGAATGCCAAAAAGTATTATAATATAGAACTCAACTGAGTAAAATTGCATAAGAATTGCTTCATGAGCAAAAGAAATGAACGGCTTAAGTGTTAATTAAACACTCTCAATTATTTATAGTAAACATATGTATCGATAAATAATAAAAATGTATACAAATGTAATTAAAGAAGCAGAGAAGTTACTATTTCTCAATGATACCTAAGCTGCAACTCAGAGAATAACATAAAATCAAGTTATTAAGAGTAGAAAAATGGCTAGAACCACAAATTTTAATATTTCGAATTTATATCAGTTTTATAGATGAGAAAAGCATTATTTTGCCTGTTAGACTGCTATAGAAACTAAACAGTCATTACCATATTTTTTGAATTATACGTCTTCTGCTAAACTTTTCTATAAGGATTTGGGGACCATATAAGAATTAAATTTGCATTACTGTTTCACTTAAGAATAGATTGGTTTAAAGTTATTTTCAAATGAGTTTTCACAAAAGGTAATTTACCAATAGAGAAACATTTTCCATACTGGAATTTTATGACTGTAACCAAGAATTGACTAAACAGAGGCAGTTCGAGACTTACTTTATCTACACGCAAGACATTGACACTTTTCCTCTGTTAATGGTACTAAAATAATAAAAACTGTCTTGCTATTATAAATCTGTATTATGTATTCTTTACAAATTTCATGCAAGTACAAAATGAGGAAACTCAGTATCAGGGTAAATAAATCCCATGACAATGAAATCATTAATTCAAGACAATCTTAGTTTCTTCGTGAATACAAACAAGAAGCATTTTAATTCAGTGGATTCTGTAACTAAATTTGTTTCATTTTGTATTGGCAATAAAGGTTTATATTTCTCATTGAGAAAAAATTTTTTTTGATTCAATTATTTTTTGATTTAATAAATAGTAAGGATAGGAGGTAAAACTAGTTAAAAATTGCAGCAGAACATCTTTCTGTGATCTATTGATCTGGTTAAATAGAGCTACTACTTTGACCATTATAGACATAAGATTCTTTTACCATGAAATACTAATTTTTTTATTTTATACTAAGATACTTATCATACTTTTCAGTCCTTTACTACTTGAAAAGTGTTGTCACGAAATTTTAGGAACTGGCAAAATTAATAATTTAAATAAACGTTCACATTCATAATCCTTATTCCCATAAATTCACTGTCTGTTTAAAAAAGAACTTCCTTTTTTGAGTTTAATGAATTGGATGAATGCTTAAAGTTAAGAGGTTTTAAGCTGAAATTTAATTTTCGAGAGAAATTTGATCTTTAGAAGTAGCTGAACGTGGTTTAGTTAATAAAACCCAGATATTAGGTTGGGGAAAAAGTAATCCATTATTTTTTCGGTAGACGTCTGTAGTGATCGATATCTCGTGAGGTATCCATCAAACAATTTCAGATTTGTGCTCATTGGAAAGGTGACATTTGACACTAAAATAGCCTCTTGCGGTTTTTTGTTTGATTAATTCAGTTACGAGTACAGGGTTTTAAAAATGGAAGACAACAAACAGAAAATTCGATACAATTTCGTTTTTCTTTTATAATGCCGGAAAGGCTAACCAGATGGCTGAAATTGTGAAAGGTGTTTATCGTTCTATATAATACTGTAACAACCAGTTACGTAAAATTTTTGTTTTGTCGATTCCATTCGGGAATTTTGATGTTAGAGATGCACCTCGCTTGGGAATACAGCATCGTCAAAAATATCTATAAAATATCAAAAATGATCGAAGTTAACCGCATGTCAGCAGTCGTAACGCGCAAGACCTAAAAATCTACATGAAAGCTGTTTTAAACTTTATTATAAAGCGAATCCAAAAGAAGTTACATAAAGTTCACGTAAAAATAGTGGATTTCTTTTGCCCCAACCTAATATATTTTTAAATAATCAGTTTATTTATGATATAGGAAAATGTCTGCAATATTTTAATACTCAATTTATTTTCCAATACAAATAAACATTGTTTTCAAATTTCATAGTATACCAACTTTTTTGTTTGAATTGTGACAATTTAGATTCATTATGAACATCATTATCATTTATTACTTGAGATGGGAAATCATGTCCACATTCGAATAGAAAAAATGTCAAATAAATAGAAAGCATTTTTCTACCAATGATGGTCATCAAGATTTCCTTTGTAATTTAGACTCATACATTTTGGATGCTCAATAAAAAGGCATGATTTTAGTTAATCAAAGTAAAATTACTTTTCATAAAATTTTTTAATTCACATAATGTTTTTACATCTCTCTAACATCAAACTCGCTACATTAATTTACTATTTTATTCATAATAAAATATTCTTGTTCAACGTTAGCAAATTTATAGTTCAATATGAAAATATTATTTTATGATATATATTACCATATTAAAAGATCACTTTTTCTCAGCTTTCAGATCCTAAGAAAATGAAGCCATTTGCTGAAAGGATTTTTAAAGGCTACCATGGTTATGATCCTTATAAAGTTGCAGATATGAGGACAATCTTTTATGCTCGTGGGCCATGTTAGTGTTACATTTTTTTTCATTAAATATATATTTTTGTAGAAAATCAAACATTAATTAAATATATAGCAATTAATTTTGGACAAAATTTAAAATTTTTAATTTTCTATGTTTAAAAATATATTTTTGATTAAATTTTATATAATTTAAGTTGTTTGTCCTTAACTGTTATCCATTTAAAGATGTATTTAAATTTATTCCTGTCTGCATAAATGACATTTATTTTCCAAAGAATTAAACATTCCAATCTTGTTCCAGGAAAAGTTCTTGAAGCAATTTAGAATTAAAATATTCGGCATTCTTTTCTACTTTTCCTTATCAATAATTTAAGCAGAAGTTTGAGAAATATGGTGTAACCACCACCTCTCTTAAATATGTATTAAAGTGAGTTTATTTTTAGAATGTGTTTCAAAATTTTAATTAATTTTACATATCGTTTTCACGTAGCTTTTTTGTTATCACTTTAAAAAAATAGTGAAATCGTGACGTATTTATTTTTGTAGAAATTTCCTATTCAAAGTAAGATTGAAAAACGAGTTTTGAGGAAAATACTTTTTTCTACCCACGACAAAAACATCATTTTAATTAGAAATTAAAATTTTTTTTTGAAATATGTCTTTAAAGTATTATAAAGGAAATATTAAGTTTAACAATATATTTTATATGAGGATTCTGTTTTCAATGTTTATACTTACTACTATTAACATTTAAATTAAAAAAACTTCATATAGAAAATTCCAACAAATTGTTATATGAAAATGTTTATTTTTGTTAAAAATGTTTTGAGAAATAGATGCATTTAAATTTATTCATTATAATAAATGTGTTGTCTTTGATAATGAAATGCAAATCACTTTTTGTAAATTATGTAAATTTTGTTTAAAGGAAATGAAAGTAATATATTTAATTATTACTTTCATTTCATTACAAAAAGACGATAAAGAAATACAAATCACTTTTTGTAAATTATGTTATGTAAATTTTGTTTAAAGGAAATGAAAGTAATATATTTATTTATTACTTTCATTTCATTACAAAAAAAGATAAAGAAATACAAATAACTTTTTGTAAATTATATTATGTAAATTTTGCTTAAAGGAAATGAAAGTATATATTTAATTAAAATTTTATTTTCAGCTTTCAAGAAAGGTTTTGTATCAGGTCCATTACAAATGGTGGATCATTATGAAGCAATCTCGAGAGCAATGGGAATGGAACCACTTCGAAACAATGGCTCTTGGACAAGAGTTCGTCAAATGTTAGTAGGAAATGCTCTTAAATCTGAGTCCCTCATTGGTCCAGACAAAAAATCGAAGGTTGTGAAATTCAACAAAAGCATTTTAGGAAACAAAAAGAAGAGTGTTTTTAAAGGCAAAAGAAAAAATTTTTCTTCATCTGCTCCTCAACTGTTTGAGTTACAATCAATATTCATATTTTTAGTACCAGTTCTGTCTTGTATATATTTAAGAAAATATACAAACTCATACAGTTTTGTTTGTTAAGTGCTTGTTGTGTTTAACTGAATCATGTGATGCGACTTCATTGAGGAAGAACTTGAGACGATTTAATTTACTTAATAAAAGTTGTGATGTATGATGATGAAAAAGAACATGACAATATTTAGGGAATATTACTAGGAGTTCATGTTTCTTTCATTATTTATCAGCTATTTTTCGAAGATAAGTTGGTTAAACTGAAAAGCTTTCCTTCTTGGACTATCCTCCTCGTTTTCACAAGAAGAGAGTTCCGGTAATTTCGGTATTGGTGAACGAGTATGCAAACAGTGCCTTCTGAAATACTTGTTATAAAATTGTTTCTCATTATATTTCAAAAGAAAAATAGAATTGTATATATTACTTGCTAAGCGCACAAACTTTGTTAAAAAGTTTTGGAATGGCAAGAGTTCGGGATGTAGTAAAACCATAACAATCAGAAGGTGGATAGCATCTCCCATTTGTATTATATTTTAAATTCATAGCGATTTTTTAAAAGTGACTGAGGAATTGTACCTGTGAAATATATTTGTATATTTCTAAAAGAAATATTTTTGGAACAAGCCTTAATGTTACTTTTGTTCTTAAATTAAGGAACTATCTAGCATACTTTCTTGTAGTAGTTTATTTTAAAAACGTCATCTACAAACTCATTAATGCTTTTTAATAAAAAGGTAAAATATAGTTGACTTACTTTATTTTTAAATCATTTATTAACTAATATTAATACATTTCTCTTTAACCCTTTGGGTACATTTGAAGAGTGAGACACGACATCTTAAGCAGATGATAGTTTAATATAATACAGTTTTCAAATAATTCAGTACTCAAAGGGTTAACTAACTAGAAAAGTACTGATGTGAATTATTTAGACATAAATTTAGAGTTAATTTGTGTATTGTGTTCTTATGAAATCTGAAATGAAGTAAATTTTGAAGCAATAGTACATAGCATTCTTTTATTGCTGTTTAAGGGCGTATGACATATTTCATGAAGTGTTGGCGCAACTTTGCCATTAATATCAAACAACAAACAACCATGGTGTGTTATCATTGACATTGAATGCATTTTATAATTATCAAAATGAAAGAGCTTTGTTATACTATCGTTAACTGCATAAAATATTCCTCGTTATCCTTATGATTTAAGCATGTTTAAGCTATTACATGCAATTGATACAATAGTAGCATGATAAATTTTAGAGAGTGCTTTTGAAATATTATAAAATTTTTATTAACTTCATACTGCAATTCAAATTTTACAAGTCATAATATTGACTTTGATATGTCTAATAATAGACATTGATATGTCCTTATCATGCGCACTAAATGTTAATAAAAAAAGTTTAATTTTCAAAGTTTTTATTAAATTCAGAATTACAATTAAAACATTGTTTTAGTGGTAAAGTTATAATTTTGATTAATTTTATATTCTTTGTAATAAACAATTAAAATTTGAAAACATTTCATACTGTCATTTTCTTATACTCTAAAAGTGATTGAAAGTAACCTTTTCAAAAGTACTTTAAGGTTCCGCAATTTGTAAATGTTTCAAAAATGTTTTTATCACTAAACAATTTTGATTTAGAAGTTACTTTACTTCGTTTTCACAATGCTATGAACCAAAAACTTTATTTAGGAGATAAAGAATTCGATATTTGAATTTATATAATTCATGCTCTAAAATGTAAAATGCAACATGTTTCTCACATTTACAAACTTACCAAAATATTGTGATTTTCAGCTTTCTATTTAGGGGTGTTTAACCCTTCTTTGCATAATGATGGAAATTTCCATCATAACATATAATGCCCAAAAATTATATAAAAGAACAAGTTCACTTTAAGTTGATCGTGTTTGGATACCTTTTTAATGTCCATTGCATAAAAAGAAACATAGCTGTCAAAAATAAACAAGTGTCATTATCAGTGAAACGAGCTTAAAGTTGTCTCATTCCGCTGTTTGTTGTAGTTGCAATAAACGTATGATTTCGTTTATAATTTTGTTTTATTATATTAGAGTTTCTATTGCTAAAAAATTGAAAATGATTGGAAGAAAGGTTTGTAACACGTGTTTCTGTTATTTTCCTCTTTTATTTCTATTTAGTATTAAGCTAATGATCTAACTTTGGATGATAATGGAAATTTTTAGCATATTGTTTTTTGCTAAATTTATACTATAAATATATACTAAGTTTTTTTAACCATTTTTCTTTTAATTTTGAACATGAATTACATCAACTTGATTAATTTCACCAATAAAGAAAAAATCATGCAAAGAAAGGTTAAAAAGTATAAAAATATAACTTGTAAACAAGTTATAGAATGCCATGTTTCTTTATATAGAAAATTTATTCAATTTGACAAGATTTTACTACGTTTCCTTAATGTCAATTTGATTTAATTAAATAAAGTTATATCTTTTAATACAAAAAGAGCAAAGCAAGTAAAAAATTAGTTCTCATTAGAATTTTGTAGTATGATAAAAATATTACGAAATCATCATGTTCTAACAGAATACTTTGTGATGACAAATGAATGAATCCACTTTTTTTCATAGAAATATGGTAAAGACGAGTGTTTAGAACTTTTATGAATATCTCTGCTCTTAAAACTAAAACATTTGTTACCTAATGATATGAGAGACTCTCATTTTATAGAAAGTTTTCCTGTGGAGGGTTTCTTGGCTTTCCTTTGTTACCATAACTTATGAGATAGGTGGTAAATCTTTAACTGTTTTTCATATTCTGAAATTGGTTAAATATTTTTCCATATATTTTCAAACCGCGAAATAAAACAGAAAGCATTTTTCATAAAATTTATTTTCTATCTTTAACAGAAAGTAATGACGTAAATGAAGTTTTTATATGCATTGAAAAGTGTAAAATAACTGAGGCTGCTAAACATTTTCCTTAAATACCTATTTTATCAAAAGATTATTATTTTATGTTCTCAAAATGAAAATAATTGATTAAAACGTGAAAAACGATTACTTCGAAGTTGATAAATATACAATTTTTGCTTATTGATAAAGTTTTTTTTATTTATTATTTTAAATTTTTTTTTTAAAATAATAAAGCGTTAAAAAAATTAGTTACGAAAAAAGAGTAAAGTTGATATTACAATTAATCGCGTTTTGCCTGTATTGATGATCATGGTTGATTTGGAATACTTTTCACTAAAAAGTTCATAACTTATACAATGTTCATTAGTTAAAAAAGTTTCGGTTGCGACAGACACTCATATTTGTACGTCTTAAGCAATGCGACTAAGATTTGTTTATTTTTATAGTTCATCATAAAAAACAAATCTTAGATAAAAGAGATAATTTTTTCACAATGATAATAGCAGTTTAATGAGACTAGAATAGAACGTCCCAGTGAGTTTTCATAAAACTTAAAAACTGCTTGTAGTATTGCAGGTTGCATTGTTTATAAATTAACATGACGTTTAACTTATCTTGTTACCTTTTTTTTGGTATTTTCTCACATCCTAGTTATTAGTTTACCTTGAGACAATGCGACCAGGCTGTTTATTTTGTTCTAAAAATGATGGATTATTAGCAGCCATCTGGAAAACTGAATTAATTTAACATCCACCAAATATTATTCAAGAAAAGCAGCATTCTATCCCAAAAGCTAATCAAGATTTTAAAAATATCGTCTTGGTATTGTTGACGAAATCTGTATCAAAATGAATTTTGTACAATCAATATTTTCATCCCATTTAACATATCATATATTTGAAAATTAAATAAGATTTCATTTTGCTTTTGTTATATGCACAGAAGCCTTGTTATATATATATATGTGCCTTTGTTATCTGCCCATAGCATGAAGAAACAAGTGTTTTTAGCTACTATTCTGTTGTCAGTGTATTCATAGCTGAATATATTTCCAAAATATTTTATCTCTCTTTGATTTCACGAAATGAACCTTATATAAAAGGTATATATAGGGACTAAAGGTTTAAATTTACACCATTAGTATGTGTATCAATCATCGAAAATTTAAGCAAATTCAGACAATAACAAAGATTAGCGATTTACTAACACGAGCTGCACAATTAATATAAAAGTAGAAAGGGTTTAAGTATTTTTATAGTTAGGAAGAAAAAAAAATCGATTTCAAATACCATAAGCAAGTAATACAATGCTGTTTTACTTCCTCGTGTTTTATTCATTTTTACTATACATGTCATTTTTAAACTCAAGAATCAATGCATTTTTCTTTTTATGATACTTTTTGGTTTATTTGTTTTTTTATGATCAGTTTTTATCAGAGCTCCAAGTCCACTGTTTAATTTTAACAATCAAAAAATCTACAGCTTTATAATACCGGAAAATATTCCACTGTCATAAACAATGCTAATTTATTTATTTTAGTTATTAGTTCTGTATACTCCTACTTTTATACATACCAGTTAGAGTTTTCCTTTTTAGTAAAATTTAATATCAGTTTTAAAGTATTACATTCAACTTTGTCATTTAATTACATAATAAAAATAATTAGAGATAGTACAATTTATAATTGTAATATATTCACTTATATATTAATAAACTTAAAGGCAAAATGAGAAATCTTAGATTTTATTTTTAGAGAGCTGTTTTTGTGAAAAAATAAATGCACATTTACAAATGTGTGATAGCAATTAAAATGTTAATACCCAAAACTCTTTTATTTCTCAACACACATTGCATATACCCACAATTCAAAATTCAATACAGAAGGTAATAAGCCAAATATAAAAGTATTCTTTCTTTCAACTCTCCAAATAAGTTTATTTTTGCAAAACTTGTGATAATTGCAATGAATGTATAGAAAATTCTGCTCATATGGATAGAAACAAATTTTTTTAAAGGAAAAAATGTATTAAAGAAAATGTAAAAAATGACATTATCTTTTTTTTTTACACTACACCACAAGAGTCACATACTAAAGAAATATATTGCATTTATCTTATAAATTCAATTTGAAGCTCGATTGCTTGTTCAATTTAAGAGAGGTGATCTAAGAATAGTGAACAAAAATTTGGTAGAATCATTAAAATTCAGATTAAACTATTTTTCTATCTATATATATCAAAATCTATCAATGCATAATTAAAATAAATTCTATCACTTAAACGCTCTGTGCTAATAACCGAAAAGATCTTCTGTCCATCAGCTCATGGATTCGACTTCCACTTAATTTGTATGTATAATTGTTCAGAATCCTTTTTAAACCTTTTAGTTTTAGTCCAATCAGACTTCATGAGCAAAATCAGACTTCACGTATACAGGACTTTCATATAAGTAAAGCATAACTAAAATATCGAATTTTTGATTTCACAGTCTAATATTAATATATGTACTGAGTACTAACTATATCAAAAAGAATTTTTCTTTTATGACTATATTTTACAGATATATTGATATTTTTATGAATTTCCACGCCCTATTTTTACATTTTGATGCCATTTGGTTGTTGATTTCGTCTAATTATAATTATATATAATTAGCAGCTAATTTTTATAATTACTTTAAAATAATTTCAGTTAAATAAATTGCTAAATATTTAGAAAATATATAATAATTTGAATTATAACGAACTAATCAAATTTTATGTTAAGCTAATTGCAATATATGAAGTTTTTATAGTAAATGCTGGTTTTCTCAAAATTGGTTATTTTAACAATTTCAAAATTTTAAAATGCTCTACCCGTAACATTTTTTATACATTTTTTAAACTTTTCATATTTGCTGTTCGCATCAATATAAACAAAAAATGCGATGAATGATATAAAATAAAGTGAGTTTCATTTATTTTTTTGTAAAATAAAGTATTTTTTTGATTTTTGTTTTAAAATTGCATTTATTAATTTAAATTTTGAATTTTTGGCTATTTTTACGTAATAGAGGAAAAAAATCACAACATTTGTTTTTAATGATACAAGGAATAGTATATGAGAAAATGGAAAAATTTGATAAATTTTTATTGTGCATAAAGAGTTGTGAAATTTTCAAATTTATCGGTATTTTAAATATTTGAATTTCATTCTCTAAGAACTATTCAAAGTAGTGACACAAAATTTTCTATATGTTTGTATTTATATATTATTTATGTTAATTTAAAAGAAATAGCAAAAAACTTAAAAAGTTAGTTTTTAAAGCCCTTTATACCCTTAACAGAGTCTCTTAACAGTATTTTAGAGTTTAAGCCAAATGTTAACAAAAACCCAAAACAATTATTTGTATCTTGTGAAACAAACTTGTTTTAAGACATGGTTTTTAATTTTATTTTTTAATGTATTTTAAAAAATTAAATGATTTTATTTGTCCAGGAAGAAACAGATTGCAAATGCATGAATTTTGTGTCTGTTCATTTGATTTTATCTATTATTAGTATATAATGTACACAATTTTTTTTATAATGCAATTATTTTTATATTTTCTTATGGCTGACCAAAGAAAAAAAAACGAGTTTCAGCCAAACTTTACGTTTGATTAAAATACGTAAAGTGTTACTTAAAAAAATGAAGTGTGTGTGTGTGTTAATAGCAGTAAAAATGAAGTGTTAGTAGCCGACTATGTCTTATTTAGGTGAAAGATTTGCATTTAAAATTAAGTTTTTAATTCTTGATCTAAATCAAATATCCATTCTAAATTAAATTTATTCATTATATCGAAAAGAATAATTATTAAGCATCACATTATATTAAAATACTTTCATATTCATTTTAAATTATTTCATATACGCTCAAATTCTTTACCAAGTTATCATTATCTATAAGCATTTTATTTATATCTTTTACGACAATAATTGTAAATATAAAAATGCGATTTTCAATATAATTTAAATCCTATGAATCCCACATATATATTTTTAAAAAATGTGTAAGTCATTAATTTATTTATTTTTAAATTTTAAGTATGAATAATATTAGAAATGATTTCCCCCCTTTGAAACAATTTCGAAGTTAAATGACTTGCGTATTGCGCCATCTATAACATGTAAACCAAACTGAAGTTATTTGCGTTTTAAAGAAACAGATGATTTTAGTCTTATTATCATTCGATAGATGGCGCTATAAGTTTGAGAACTGAGTTTCACTTACTTTAAAAACAGCGCAATCAACAAATTTTAATGCCAATTCATAAAAATAAAAAGAAATATATGTTTGAGCTATTAAAAATGCCTCACAAACTAAGAAATCTATCAGAGTGCAATACTCTGCAAGTGTAAATATCCTTACATCTGCGTGTTTTGAACAACAACAACATCTGCGTGGTTTGAAAGTTTTAGATAAAATATAATTACATTAAAGTGAGAAAAGTTAGGAGAGGAGCGTAATGTATGTATACATATTTTTTACTTATCTAGGAGCATTTTTGTTTTAATTTCAGTTGGGAATTAATTATACAAAAAGATAAAAAAAACAAATTTTTATATTAAATTAGTGAAATTTGTTGAAATCATTAATCTGAAAATGCGAAAACTATTTAACTGCTAAATGTGAAATTTGTGTTTATTAATAAATTAAAAATAAGTTGAATTAATTAACATTGCTTTCATCTGTATATATATATGCTTTTATATTGAGTATTTCTTTGAGTAAAACTTTGAGTTTCCCTTTTGTGTGATCCCTTTTCGAAGCCTTTGGGATAAATTTTTCAGTGATCTTTTTAGATGAAATGCTAACAGAATCTAAAATTTTTAGCTCTTATCTTTTATGTCATAAACTAGAAATTTTACTAGAAATTTTACTGACGAAAAATAAAGTGTATTTAAAATTCAACTCAATTCGTATAGAAATACTCTGAATCTTGAAGCAATATTCCGGTTTCTATAAACATACAAAGAATTTAAATAGTTAAAGAACAAGTGTAGAATTAAGTATGATTAGCACGTTTATCTGTATCAAGTTAAATTTCATAAAACATTCTAAACAATTAAAAGACTTGAAAAAAATGGAATAATTTTATTTGGTTTGAAGGAAATTGTTCTCTTGAAAGAATATTTAAAATGTTATGAAACACAATAAACGCGAAATTCATAAAACATATTTTATTTGTGTTTGATAAAGTTCATTCGATGAAAATATTTACTAACTCTTATTTGAATATGAAGAATTTATAATTAAACGTTGGTTCAGAGAAAAATTAATATCCTATACCATGTATAATAAATTTGCATTTTATATCGCAATTGTAATAGGACAGTATTAAGAATTAAGTTTTACTAGTAAGTGAAAATAGTTAAGCAAATAACCTACCAAAAGAGATACAAAAGAAAATTATTCCACAATTATATACTTTACGAAATTAAAGTAAAATAATACGTCAATAGTGTTCGGCAACGCTCTCGTTTCATTATAGAAATGATTGTCTTAAGAATTTCAACGAGTACTGATGTTTTTTAAATATTGCACAGGGTTTTGGAGAAATTGAAGTTAGTTTTTTGCAAATAGATTAATATTCTTGAATGACGTAAGCTTATAAGTAAATGCTATTTATATATTTGATATAATTTAACAAAATAAATTATTTGAAAAAATATTTTACAATATAAGTAATAACTGATAAAAAGCAAAAAAAAAAAAAAAAAAAAAAAAAAAAAACATTTTTAAACACAGAAAAATATTTTGATTAAAAACGAGAGGAATTGCTCAGAATACCAACGAAAGAAATTCAAAATTATTAAGATAAAAGAAAACTGTAAATTGGAATCGAATTTAATGCTAGGAAAATCAAACAGAAAAAACTTTGGGGAATAAAGTGGAATAAAACGGGTGACACACACACATGCGAAAAAATCGTTTTGAGTTTATTTTTGATAAGATTCTTAAGAATAAACAATAGAAAAATAAACTGTTCCCATTTGCTTCGAACAAATGAAAGAAAAATGAAATTTTAAAATAACGTAAATTGAAAAACTAAGCAAAAATTAAAGTTTAATAAATCTACACCAGAAAATCAATTAATCGCACAAGGTGGTGTAAAAAGTTTACAAAATGATAAAATATTAGGTTGGGGAAAAAGAAATACATTATTTTTACGTGAACTTTTTGTAACTTCTTTCAGATTCGCTTTGTAAAAAGGTTTAAAACAGTTTTCATGTAGATGTTTAGGTCTTGTGCGAAGCTACGACTGCTTACATGCTGTCAAGTTTGATAATTTTGGATATTTTATAGACATTCTTGACGATGTTGTATCCATGCGAGGTGTATCTTTAGCATCCAAATACCCAAACGGAATCGACGAAACCAAAATTGTGCGTAACTGGTTGTTACAGTCATATATAGGACGATAAACACCTTTCACAATTTTAGCCACCTGGTTAGCATTTTCGCCATTATAAAAGAAAAACTAAAATGTATCGAATTTTCTGTTTGTTGTCTTCTATTTTCAAAACCATGTACTCATAACTGAATTAATCAAACAAAAAACCGCAAGAGAATATTTTAGTGTCAAATGTCACATTTCCAATAAGCATAAATTTGAAATTGTTTGATAGATACCTCACGAGATAGCGATCGCTACAGACGTCTACCAAAATAATAATGGATAACTTTTTCCCCAAACTAATATTTTTAAGAAACATAATTAATGTATAAAATTTGTAGACAGGGTGTAAACACAAGAATAAAAAGAAGTTTAAATAGTTTTGGAAAAATCAATAAATTGAAACGAGTAACTAATTGCTTAACGATAACTATAAACTTAAGTAATTTGATTTTCAGTGAAACGAAATGAATTATCAGCAAAGTTAGAAGGTTGTTACTAAATGATTGATGGAAGCACTTTTTTTACGAGTGAAGTTGCAGTTGGAAGTGAACTATTTAGCTATTACTATACTATTATAATAAAAAAACTTGAATAAGAAAAATGATGTTTATTGAATGCAAAAAAAAGAAAAAATAATAAAAATGATATGAGTATTTTCGTATAAGAATTTAAATTTTAGATTATCAACTACAGTAGCTCAAAAAATGGTAATAAAAATAACTATTGTGAATGAAAGTCAATTAAAAAACTTTAATAATAATAAGACATCTGTAATTATTATGAACAATAAACTGAATTTGCTTTAGGATCAAAATTTCACTGTTTTCTGGTCCAAAAAGTCAAATAAGTAAGACGAAAAATTTATTAATTATAATTAGTGAAATCAAACTAAATTGAACATTATATAATAATAACTTTTTTAATGTTTAGCATAAAAAGTAAGATTTTTCGAAATGAAAATTCATAGAAAATTTAAAATTTAATGTTTTTATTATTTTATGCAATTAAATAGATTGTATAGTTTTAATAAAATAAAATCGGAATTCAGTTGAAATTACTTGACAATTTAATTGATTAGATGCATTATAAAGTTCCAATTAACAAATTAATTTATTTTGAAATTGAAGTTTTTAAAGTGAATGCAAAATGTTCATTCTAGAATTTAAACGACATGCATATTAAAATGTAGGAATATATCTCCTTATATTTGAGCATTTATTGTTGCACTCTAAGGAAATAGAACTTGAGGGAATTTACCAAAGTAATATTATCAGGAATTTCATTGTTTATACAAGTCTCACTTGACAAAACATTTATTTCTATTGAAAGTATTGTGATTGTCATTCTGTGGATTCTTTTCGTACACTAAGTTTAAATCAACTTAGACTTATAATTTGAATTGGTTTTTGAATCACTATAAATATGTATGCGTGAGATGATATCAAACTCACAAACTCTTAAACTGAAGCCCCGAGTCCTAACCATTCAGCAATAATTTCAGATATAATGAAAAAGGAAAAATAATTGAGTCACACGATTCAAAGATATTTTTAAAAATCAGAATATTTGTAAAATCACATAATTTTTCTTCAATAATAAACACTTTCTTAGATGTATATAGATGCATCTATATCTTTATTATCCTCATGTTATGGTCTTTACCTTTTAAAACTATAATGAATGAAGAAGATGAATGTGATGATGAATGTTATAAAGCTAAAAAAAATAAATACAAAAATCGTAGTTTTTGTAATCCCATTTTATTCCCCATACAATAGTAGAATATTACATATATACAGAGCAAAGTCAAAATTTAATAAGACATTTTTATATTTCCATATATGCAATTAGTTCCATATCTATTTACTTTAGATAATGCCAACAATCACTCTTTTAACATCAATCATTTGCTATGAACATTCTTGGTTAAAAGTTTATCTATAATGATAAGGATACTACTTTTAAACAAATTCCTTTAAAACACAGGCGTTGGGATATTAGGGACAGTTATATACAATTAATGTTTGCAACACTAGAGTTGTACAAAAGTTGGGTTTCGATAACTACAGAAATTACGTACACACTACAGGAAGTGAAGATGGGTTTCGTAATCGTGAAAAAAAAATATGAAGTAAAATTCACTGCAGAAAATACTTCAAAATCAATTACACGACTACAGTTCTTGACAGAACAGAAGCAAGAGCAACAGAGTTCACAGCTGCAGGAAGAAAATTGAGGATTTCATCGTATTATTCACATGCTTAAGTACAACAGTTCTAACTGTATATCGTAATCCCATTAAACTTTGTTAGTTCTAGTGTATTTATCTATTTCTCAATGCTTTGCTCTTAAAATAGAGTTCTTTTTTGCGAAACTCAACAGTAAGTGCCTGCAAAAAACGTTTTTACTCACGTAATACTTATAAAGTTTATATGATTCTTCTAAAATTATGAATAATATTTTTTTTTTATAAATCATGAAGATAAATTTTAATCGATATAAAAAAAAAAAGACACACTCTCTCGCTCTTTCTCTTTCGATAGAACATAAATATTGTAGTTTCAAACTTATTGTCATCTTAATTCTTTTACTGTGATGAATTAGTTTACATGAAATAATTTGTTATGAATGAAAATTCCTTTTCCGCAATTTTATGCTATAGGATATTAAAAAAATGTAATTATTTAAAAAAAAAAATTTTTTTTTAATGAAAACTAAGATTATTAATTTTTTCAATAGAATTGAATTTTTAACTATATAAAATGACACTGTCTATTTAATTTTTAACAAATACCAATCAAATTACCAATTGCATGTTTTAACTGTTATTTAAAATTGAATATTAAATATACAGCTCATGACTGAAGCGCAGGATACAACAGCTTTTGCGTTAGCTTAGAAAAGCTTATCATACCAGAACAAGGGATTCAGTTTAAAATATTAAATACCAGATTTAAAAAAAAGATGTATAAAGATTGTTTTAGATTGTCACATTAAAATAAGCGTCATTAGGATTAAGGCGATGGTAAATGCCATAGAGTGTTTTATAGATGAAAAATAGAAAAAAGCAATTTTTTTAAAAACATTTAAATGGTATTTTAAAACACAAAAAGAACTTAGCAGGAGTTAACTCAATTAAAACTAAGATGGAAAACTTCATGCAATTTATTAAAATTTAAGTTCATGAATCTATTTCTTTTTTACTATATGGACTAATTATTGAAATGAAACCTTTTTTTTTATAAAAAAAGAAAGAATGATATTATTAGGCGTACTTAATATGATATGAAAAATTATATACACCTAGTAATTATATGTGTTCAAATACCAATTATTTATTTTTAAATAAGATTTTTAACACTCGATAAAATAGATGGAATTATAAGTGTTAAAATAGAGATATCAATTTCAGAATAATTTGAATTGTTTTAAAAATAACCGGAAAAATGCCGACGCTTGAGTTGGTCAATGGCGGATTAAATGCATAATTTATGCTTATATTGTGGAGTTAAAAGAGTTGATTTGCAATGTTTTTGACAGAGAAATGAGTTTTAAACTTAAAACATTGGTGACAATGAAGTTAACTCTTTTATGTTTCCATTTTAAATCATTTAGTAATTGTACTTTATTTTATCAACACATTTGCTTAGTAAAGATGTGTTTTTTGAAGTGTTCAATGATTAAGCAATTATTCACCGAGAAATACGTCACGTGTCATCTTTCAATGGGAATAATACATTTATTTATAATAGATAAGGAAATATGCTACATGCATCTAAAAAGCTTTTTCTTTGCTGTTTTAATGTTTATTATTTTTCTCAAAATTACTTATTATCGTTATTGTTTCTAAAATAAATAACATTTAATCTAGAAAGAAAAATCATTTATTATCATGTGGAAGATATTATTAACATTTCATTTAATTTTTTTTTTGGAAATTCTAAAGTATTTTAAAAATGAAAAAGTTCACTGAGTTTTCAAACAAAATCTAAAAGCTTATATCTTCATTGACAAATTCTCTCAATGGTATTATTTATTTTATTTTACTTTGTGTAAACTCGAAGTCTAGTAATGTTTTGGGAATTTTAGTAATTGTTCACAGAATTAATTGCAAAAATGCAAAATGCATTGACTTAGAAAATATTTTTTATTTTTAATTTTACGTTTGTGATATTTACTTTAAACTAAAAGTAGTGTTATGATTTATTTCAAATTGTAAAGTTATGTTAGTTAATTTAATAAAAACTCATAAATGCATAAAATACTTCATTTCTTGCAAATTATATTAATTTACATTTAATTTTATCACGCAGTTATTGATTAATTAAAAATTTTTAAAAAAAAAAGCTTACTAAAGTGACATAGAAATGTAAATAACAGTTAAAAGTTATAAATTAAGTTAAATATTCTGAAAATGTAACTAAGGGTTGTGATTTTTGTCTTTCTTTTAAAAAATGAAGTAATCAATTATTGAAATTAATAAACAATATTTTAAACGAATCATAGACTATATTAGCGTGACGCTGTATTTATTGTAAGATAATTTATGGAAAAATGAAGAATTTGTAATATACCAAAAACATTGCAAAATACATATTGAATACGTTTTTTATGTGGATGCTATATTAGTTTTTTCTAAGTCTTTTAGTATTGAAACAAGATAAAAAAAAATACAACTGAATTACTTCTTCAAGCTTGCTGGATATTACTTTCACAAAAAAATAAAAAATAAAAAGAGAATTGTTTAAACTTGAGCTAATCTTTAAAGTATTCTACCAAACACGATTTAAAAGTTTAAATAATAATTCCTGTAATTTAATGTTGGAATTTCTAACGATCAGAATATTTTCATATAGTTATTGTTTGTTTTACGAGAGAGAAAACTTTTGAAGAATTACTATTTCCCTAATTCGTACCACTAGTGAACTAAGATCGAACACATGAGCTCAAAATGGACGTTCACCTCGAATATCCTAGAAGAATTTCAAATTAGAAATGTTACCGAACAAAAATTGTAATCTGATTTTTAGAAAATGGAATGTCTGTTAAATATTTTGCAGAACATGGTTTTATGGTATCTTTTGGAGAAGAACTAATAACTCCTTTCTAAGAAAAAGAACATTGTTTTCTTTTATAAGAGCTCTAGATCCTTAAAAGAAATTACCATATCGTGCATTTATAGTTTTAAATTCTTGCCTGAAAATGCATCAATTAATCAATTGAACTACACTTTCCCTTTATATAAATTCTGGCATTATACAACAATTACAGACATATTATTTTTAAACATAACACATCATCTAAAATTTTAGCAATTGTTTAACAATGCATCTAAATCAAGAAACTTATAAAAAATAAATTTCTATGCCATTTGATTAATTTTTTTAAAAGTTCGATTCAATATTTTTGAGCTGTTGATTCTAACTACTTCCATACTCAGTGGATCCGATCTATAATGAGGTCTAAGTGCTACTAGTTGAAAGTCAGCTTTGATCTAGACATTGAGTGTTATTTGTTTAGTTTAAAAAAATTCCTCAACTCAAAAATCTACATTAAGATAAAAAGAATTTTCCACTCTACAACCAGTAATGTAATGAAATAATATAACAAAAATATAGTTCTCTAAATATCACACATTAGTGAAAGTCAGTGTTGTAGAACTAACTGTTAGCAAGCCACCACGGATACTGTTACAATTTTGTAAAATTTGATGCTTTTTGCATGTAAAAACTAAGAATTTTATTTTATTTTTGCACAGGTACATTTAAGAAAATTGGAAGGTTATACTTTAAAATGTAATATTTCAAACGGGGCCTGCCAACAGATTTACTTGCATAACAATCTGTTACACATGAACACCATTATAAAATGATTTATAAATATGAAATACAGTTCACAACACAGATCCTATAGAGTTCAATTGGAACTGATGTCGTAAAGTTCTGCTTCTAACAACTTCTTGAGAGATATATCTTTATATCGTAATTAGAAGTTGCGCTTGCACGGCAGTTTTCTTTGTTGCTGGTAAGCTTTCTCAGTTTCTGAATTACAGGATTTGTAAGATTATCTTCTTAGTACAGTTGGAGTTATTGGCAGGTAGAAGAGACTAGACCAATATCGGAAATACACTCACCATGGGTTATCTTACCCATTTGTGTCCTCTGCAACTAAAAGTACACATGTTCCTCTAGATTTATTGTTGAAGTAGAATGTTTTCCCACATCTCTTCAAAGTGTTGCGCAATACAAGTTTAAAGAGTATATTATAAAAATAAGCATTAACTTCATAACTTCCTTGATAGTAAGAATTTTTTAGAAATGATAGTACCAATAACATTGACAGATATATAGCTTTGAACAAGAGTATAAGAAATAAGCTAATTTTTAGCTAGATATAAAATATAATAGTGCATATACCTGAAGAAATATTATACTTTTTAAAATTATACTTTTATAGTAATACACATTAAAATGCAATAATATTGAGTGTGCAAAAGTAATTTTTCTTGATTTTTCAATCAGTGAGAAAAATCGACATTTACGGTATGTCTAACAGTATAGACCATTTGTGAACACAATAGACGAAGTTCAACTTGAACTTACGCTCACAAATAGAAAGAAATAATTTTTTCATAATTATTCTGTTTATTAAGTATTAACATTTTACTTAAATAGCATAAAATAAAGCTTTTTAGTTTTCTATTTACATAATTCTATTTCACAAAATGAATATTCATTTATCTTAAACAGAAATATTAAATCATCTCTACTTGTTAAACAATAATGACAGTCAGCACCAGTTAAATTCCCTTTAAGTATTTTTTCAAGCTTAACTCACAATATTTTCCCTTTTACTTTCCGTATTTTTAATATATATATATATATGTAAATTGATTAATTTCTTGATTATAATAATAGCTAAATTTCAAAATTATTTGGCAAATTTTAATGAGGTTTATTATTATTTTTTTAAAACAAAATCAGCGATTTCAATATATTTATAAATTATGCTTACTAAATTTAAAGTAATTAAAAATTGACATTTTGTAATAAACTTTATAATTTCTTTTTTAAAATTATTATTTTCGAAAATTCAATGGAATTTTTAAAATCTATCAAAGAGAAATTTTGTTGAAAAATTCCTTTTTCATACATAACGTAAAACTTTATTTCTGTATGATATATATATATATATATATATATATTTGCATTATGTATGAAATGTAAAAAGTAAAATATATAACTTCAAACAATTGCATTTTTCAGGTGGAGGAATAATTAGTTTTATATTTATATTAAATTTTCATATATAAGGGGTGCGAAGTTTACTGATAGGAAACATTTCAAATCAGGGAAATATTTTGCTTAAAATATGCATTTGTGTACTTTAAGTAAATATATTATTCTGTGAAGCTTAATATTTCTATGCTTCTGGCAATATAAGTTAATTTACATTTGTACAAAAAGGAATAAAATTATTTTTTAAATCTCACTTTTTATATGCACCCCTTGCTTACGCATGTAATTTTCAAAAAGAATAAAATTGAAAAATAGCATCTGAATCTTAATTTATAATATATAATAATTTTATATTTTTACTTAATTTCTTAGCTTTATCTGAAATCCAATTTCCAAGGCACACATCTTTATTTACACACATGCAGGTAATCGAACATTCCAATGGAATAAAAAAAGTTCTAGTTTCTTTCTAGATATATAATAAGCTCTATATACACATGGACAAACCTTTATATGCATATATATAGCGTAGTATATATTCTCTTGGTTGGATGTAGCTTACACTTCCGCAACTTCTAAGAGTTAAACATAAATCTAGATGCTTTAGAGACTGAATTTGCTGGATTAAAACTAAGATTAGTGAATTTTTCTATGTCTATCATCTACTTTCCATTCAGATGTCTTGCGAGTGGTTAATATATATTTTTAGGTAAACTCTAGACTGGCACTCAAGATATTACAAAAATATCAGTCAATCATCACTTTTTTGATGGACAAATCGTTAAAAATTTCATCTATTTAGTTACAACTGAAGAAAAAAAATTGTGGACACTTTATATTATTTTGTAATCGCTGGTAGAGAGTACTTGTGTGGGAAACTGAAAGACTCCGACGTTGACATTTATATTCCAAGCTAGAAATAGAAGTATTTAAAGAGTTCAAAAAGTTTCTCCTTGCTGTGACAAAATGTTCCAAGTTCACATACCATCCTTCATCCTGATATGAGTTACTTGTAAGAAAAATCTTGATTAAAAGTTTTACTCGTTTTTTTTTTTTGTTCGCACTTTTATGCGTGAGGGTTTGACCGATTGCACCTCACCTATAGCAGTTATCATCTCGATTATATCAGGATTATCATCTTCAAGATCCTAAGACATGTATCTAAGCTTAAAAAGAATTTGTCAGTGGAAGTCTACAGTAAAGACCATCTTTCACATTAGCAGTATTCTTTCACAGAAAGAGCTTTAAAATCGAACACTGCTTTCCTTTTTATAAAAATACATCTATAGAAACTGATAGTTATAGATAGCCGAATCAAAGAAAGAAACACATTGGAGTAAACACATTTTCACCTAAATATTGAAATATATCTTAGAGCACACTTTGAATTCTATTTGCTTTTAGAGGATCTGCTTTTATGCTTTGCTTTTTAAGAATTTTAAACTCAAATCGTCTTATTAAATGGACAAATGACCAAATTATATGCAAAATATAGAAAGAAATAATGTTTAAACATAAATTCATAATATAACATAAATAATAATGTTTAAAAAAGCATACTTTTCTTTAAAATAATTTTAAAGACCAAAATTTTATATTTAAGAAATGTTATACTGATGATATGATTTTAATTTGTTTGGTACCTTAAAAACTGCATATTTTGAGCAAACTTATTTCAAAAATTATAAAAATACATCGTGAAATGAAGATATTTTATTATATTTAAATTTAAGGAACATCTTATAAAGATAAATTTTGAAAAAAACATGCAAGATTTTTACAATATGGAATTCGAGCCATAAAAAGTAATAGAAAAGTTAAAGAACACATATTCAATATTTATGAAGAAATGAATTGATAGCGATAATAGAACATGCTACGAACATGAACATGATGAGAAAGCATGTAACATTTTCATAATAAATGGAATTAGAGCCATAAATAGTAACAGAAAAGTTAATGAACTGTTATTCAACATTTATGAAGAAATAAATTGGTAGTGATAACTACAAACTTGAATATGATAAATGAAAACTTCTAGACCCATTGTTAATACTATATAGCAAATACAGAATAACATCAGTGAACAGAACATACATTTTAATTTTCTTCAAGAAAGCAGTTCTGAGTAAGAACAAACTCATGAAAACTTCATGTTTTCTATTTATACATAAAGAAAAACATTCATAAAAAATGAAAATATACAAGTAAAAATAATGTGAAAATGTTCTCAAAATTAGGAAATTCTATAGATGAGTTATTAAAGAAGCAATAAAGGATAAATTCAAAATAAGAACATTATAATCTGTAAGCTTTTCTAATGAAAATGTTTGTCAAATAGAAAGGCAAAGAATTGCGACATAAAAACGAATTGTGAAAGGAAAAGAGATTAGCATTTTGCTAAAAAAGAAATTGTGAATAGCGTGTTCCTTAGAACAATTTTAGCCATGAGTTGTAGCCAAACTTCTTTCTTTTCTCTCAACATTTGACTTAAATTTCAATTTACAAAGAATAACATGCTGTTATTCTTCAAAGAATATTTGTACTATGATGATATTAAAAATTTATAACACTTGTACACGATTATAAATATTCTTTTCTACTAAAAATAAAATCACCGAAAGATAAATCGAATTCCTTACAAAAATTTACTCATCAAGTGAATGACACAAACTAAAGTACAAATATAAAGGAATGAAATCGTAGAAAGTTTTCAAGAAATATAAAATCCGACTCTCATAATAATTGTCTCAGTTTTTCGAACTGTTTTGTTAAAACTATTAATCGATATGCAGTACATTTATTTTATAAGATCTCGTCTAACAACTTTAAATCACTGAATATTCTCAACTTGCGTATAATATAGCAACATAAACAAATTAAAACCAATATAAGTTTGAAATAAGTTTTTATGATAAAATATGAGTACTTTTAAGATGACTTAAAAAACTGATAGCTTTGTTTCAAATGAAACTAATAGTTTATATAAATAAGGAGTTAGATTTAGGAAAAAATATAATAATAAAAGTAGTAAAAAGGTAATAATAAAAAAATAGGAGATAGATAATAATAAAAAATAGTATGCCGGTATAAAATATATTCAGTACATTTGTCAATTTCTCGCCAGAAAGTCGAAGTAACTTAAAAGAGCTAAAATAAGCATACTTCATAACTCATGCAATAACCTGTAGTTGTTCAAAAACTGTGTGGCTTTAATACTAAAATAATGTATTTCGTTTTTAACTACTCTTTCTGAGTGACTGTGAAAGAATAAAAGGAATGTGTTTCTTCTCCCTGGAATCTTTGGACTCTCCCAAAAATCTTTTTTTTATGTTTATAAAATAGGTAAATTTAGAGAAATAGAATTCATTTTGTCGAATAGTTTCTAATTATGGACTTTAAATAGAATTTCTTCTGGATTGTCACATGTTATAGTTTATCAACCCCAGCGATATGGCCCTATAATATATTGAATAATAAGGCTAGATTCTGACCAGTGCTCGATGATGTATGATGAATTGAAGAAAAAAAATTGGTTGCCTTTTTAGATCATAGTTCCTAGCCCTCACCTGTAAGTTTCCTTGAAAGGACTCTTTAAAATTACTATTCAGTTCTTTCTTTTCTTTTGCACCGGAAGCCACTACTGAGTTTCTTTCCATGTATATATAAGAACATTTATATTTTTCAATATCCTGAAGCTCAAAATGAAGTAATTTACTTTCTGTGAGTGAATTTAGATCGAGCTTATGCTCGTCCTGTTGAAAAAGATCGAACATAATCACAATCACTAAATTCGAAACTACTTATTTTCATTCTGTAAAATTACAGATGGTGAATATTCTATTTCGGAAAAAAAGAGAGTGATATCATGCATTTTCTTTCCAAGTAGAGCTTCCTCTTGTTTTCGATGTATTCCAACCCTTCAGGGCCACAACACAAGTGGTTTAGGCACGTCGAGTATGAGGACTAGGTAATCTATGAGGCACCTAAGTTCTCCTTCAAAAGCATCAGCCTCATTATGGAGAGAATAAAGAAAAGGTCATTCACTGAGCTTAGCACTAGGTTCTTTCTCATTGATGTTCACCATCCAAAGCTTCCAAGTACTTTCCATCAACAAGGCACGGGACCACCTTGTGCCTGGCAAAGAAAATGATGTTAGAACATCTGAAATATTATATAATATACAAAAATATATTGATAAGTTTAGCATTTTTCACCTTCCTGTTTTTACTATGGCAGAGAGCTTAAAAATTAAGAAATTGTAATCAGTATCACAAATACTTTCATTTGATGGAACAGTAATAACAAAATTCAGCTTATCATAATACAAGTGAATTTCCAAAGCAAAAACCTGAAATTTAAGCTTTTATATTGAATATATTTTGTTCTTTTGATTGAACTAAAAAGTATTTTAAAAATATTTACTTTATTATAAAATACAACAGTCAAACATATTTTTTTCAATTTCAAGCTACAACAAATCTTATATTAACTTAACTCTTACCGAGGAAGACTTCATAAACTTATAACTCAAATCAGAGAGTACACGCGAAATATTTTTATTTGTTTATTAGAGTGTTACATAAAGATAATTCAAATTATAAAGCTCATAATATAAACAGTTTGATAATTATCGATTGAAATGAAGATAAAATGTTTTTAAATTGGTATGTGACACTCGACCATCTATCTAATTCATAATTTGCTAACTTTTCAGTAATTCTTTGACAAATTTAGTTTATTAAGATTAGAGATAGCAACAAATTAATCGTATCTGTTCAATCATATTATAACAGTTGAAAATTGTGTTTTTAAAGCAAACGTATCGTAATTTTCATTTTAAAATTAATAGATTAAGGAAAACACAATCATTTGAAAAAGTAATTAAAATTTATATTATTTATGAAAAGGGAGAATTTATGCGATGGGAATTAAGGAAAGAATTTAGCTATGAAATTTGATTTTATTTATAAAAGAGGGAGTCATTGATTGTATTGTTCTTCCTGTTTTTTCTCATAATTAACTGAAAATTATAATTTACTTTCATAATTTAAGTTTCTTTATAAAAATTAGTCTTTTATGATGCTACTTTATAACATTATTTTATACCAAAATAAATAAAAATGCTTAAAATATAACTCCTTAAAAACTGTTTTTCACATGAATTTAAAAAAATTCAGTTTAGTAAAGTGTGCGTTTGCTAAAACTAAATAAAACCATAAGTTTTTGAAATATTATTTTACCTGAACGGAAGTAATAGAAAAATGATGACGGGGAAGACCATCTTGACGTATGACCAGGGTGAAAATCCAAAGAAACACATAATGGCCAACTGAAACACTTGACACAGAGTGAAAATATGAATCTTTCGTTGCGGGCATCGTCGTATGTAGTGATTTGGAGGATAGGCTGCCTATTATTATAAAAAAAATAGTATCAGCACACTTGGAAATTTAATTACAAAACGTAACTCTTATATAATCCAGTGTTATGTTTTTTTAAAGGACTATTATTTTTAACTAAAAAATAGATAGTAAATTAAACTTTAACTAAGGTATCACAAAAATGTTTCCTTTGTAAGTTTTCCCAAATATTTCAAGGGTAATTTTTCATATTTCTCTCAATACAATTAAAAAAAAAGATTTAAATTTAACTTTGAAGCTAACAAAAAATAAATTAAACAACAAAAGATATTAAAAAAATTTAATTTTTTTTGCTGAAAAATTATTTGTTGTTAGCTAAATAGTTATTTAAAAAATAAGATCGTTGAAAAAAATCGATTTGTTTTACATCATAAAAATGTAAGTCGATATTAATTGTTGTTAACAGCTAAATATTGCATTTAACATTGGGCATTAAGATTAGTATTTTACACTTATTAGAATTAGAGTCAGTTAAGAGAGCTGTAATCCCATAATTTTTAAGCTCAGAATAATATTCTTTAAAAAATATTCATTTTTATTATACAGTATGTATAATTCTCCTAGTAAGTATTCCTTTAAATATAATTTGAAATTTATTTTATGTGATAAATTCTGAGAAATTCAATAAAAGTATAAAAAAACGTTGCCATTTTCATCCATGATACATTCAACCCCTATTTCCCATCACTGTACTTAAAAAAATTGCTATATACTTATAAGGTTGCGTTAGATTGCACTTAAAGGTTGCTTACTATATATACGTATAAGCTCACATAAGATTGCACTTAAAGGTTGCTTACTATATATACTTATAAGCTCACATAAGATTGCACTTAAAGGTTGCTTACTATATATACTTATAAGCTCACATAAGATTGCACTTATAAGGTTGCTTACTATATATACGTATAAGATTATAAGGTTGCTTACTATATATACGTATAAGATTATAGGGTTGCATAAGATTGCACTTATAAGGTTGCGTAAAATATCAAGTTTACTTAGAAGCTGCTGAAAAGCCATGTATGATGTTTATGTAAATATTATGAAGATTATTAAAATGGTTATTTTGGGAATCTTTGTATGGTTGTAATGAAGGCAGGAGTCCTATTTTGTAATGAATGTATTAATAATTAGAGTTGTGCTAAGGATAGAATATCAGTATGGATTATCAGTATAACATTGTATTGTAAAAAATGTTGAAAAGATTACTTGTTCCATGAAGAGTAATGTAATTCTTTCAAACATTTGGTTCCCATTGAGCGAAGTGATGGCCATGTATAAGAAAAGTCCATCCAGCACTGCCGTTGGAATGTAGGCCATGGGGTACGGAAGCAAAAAGATCGATAAACCAATGAAGATGTGTGAGACGATGCCCGTGACACGTGTTTCTCTTACTTTTACAATTCTACAAACGAAAAGGATTACGTAAGTTACATAAAGTTATACATATGTAAAATTTCAAATATAAGAGCAATGAAAATATTAGAGATCTGTTTATAAAGTTTTGTAGTTTCAGCCATTGTTTGTTATCATAAGATAAAAATAGTAGAGAGTCACATGTTCATCTTTCAACCATTGTTTGCCATCAAAAATTGTTTTGTATCATGACAAACATTTGTCAATCTCTTATAATTTATAGTCCATTTCTCTTGAAGATTCAGAATCAGTTTTTTTCGTAACCTTTTCATTCATAACCATGGAAACTGAAATTAACATTTGATTTATTTTTCACTTAATATCATTTGTGGAATGATCGCAAATGACTCATAACGAAATACGACTTAATTATTTCGCCCCATTTTAAACCCTGGAAAAGGCAATTTTTAAAAAAAAAGTTGTTAATTATTCTATTGGAACTAACAACATTAACGTGCAATTGTGTGTTCTAATTAAAAGAAGCAAGCTATAACTATTCTCTTCATAATTTTATAAGAGAAGGTTTTATTAGTAATTTGTTCGCTGTTTTAATGAATGGTTTTGTAAATTTGTGTTAAAATATAGACCTAACATTTATATATAACAGCTTTAAATTATCCCTTATGCGTCTATTTAGAGTATATTTTATGCATTTATATTCTTAATTTACAATTCTCAAATTTTGATTTCCAAATAAAGAAGTGGTTTTTAAAGTGTTTCATAGGGCTTAAAAGAATTAACATTGTACGAGTTCTTCATAGAATTTGAAATACCTTTGGAAGAGAGAGTAATATTTATTTGTCTTTTTTAAGAGCATATATTATAAAACATCATAGAATACGAATTTTATCAAGGGAAATATTATAATATCTTTGTATATCTTAGTACTTACTTTCATAATTTAATTAATTTGGTGGCGGCAAAAATAAAATTACTTCATTTAATGCTGAATTAAATTAAACAAAATATAAGTTGTATTATTTTGTTGAACTTTATCTAATATATTATACATAAAATAATGATTTTATTAAATCAATTGAATATAACTTAGTATAAAACTAATTTTAAGAATATGTCACAAAAGTGTTACAAAAGTGAAGGAATAACTAAACGAATGAATCTTAAAAAAGTAATATTACATTATTCATTGCATGTATGAAAATGTTAAATATTTTAAATTAACAGAAAGAGCTTTTCATGCACATTTATGAAAATGCCAAATATTTTAAAATAACAGAAGGAGCTTTTTATACACACACATTTATGAAAATGTTAAATATTTTAAATTATTAGAAGAAGCTTTTCATACATTTCATACACGTGTCCTTGCTCTACACGTTCTTCAACATCTGCCAAGCTGCGAACATGGAGGGGTGAATGTGGCAAAACACCATGCATCCATGGTAGTCCATACAAGGACAAGAAACCATTCACAACTCCTACCACAAACAAATCTAAATGATAGGCAGGACCTTTCTTCAGCCTAAAATAAAAGGATTCATTTAAAATCCAATCATAAAAGGAGAATGAAAGGATTTATTTTATTTTTCAAGCATATGGTTTATAAATCATGCTAGCCTGTGTTAAAAAGTCTTTGTATAAACTTAAATGATATTATTTACATATTGAATAAAAAGCATTTTTGTACAACTTTTTTGAGATATTTTTTAACATATGTGAGAAATGGCAATAAATTAAAAAAAGAAAAACTAATTGAATAATTTTAAATTAATAATTTTAATTATACGATTTTACTACTTTTTACATTCAGAAATTATTTTTCTTTATTTTAAAGATCTGTAAGAATATAATTATAAAGTATGATAATTTACGCCATAGATAAGTTCTCATGTTGAAAAGAAGTTTCCTTCATTGATTGTGTTAGTAGTAAACTTACTTAATGAGCATATTTTCATATAAACAACTTTATACAAAGCCAGAATTACTTTGACTTCTTTCTATTTACTGTAGTCTTAACAATTGCGAATCGTTGTATTTGTAATAGACTATTTCCAATATTATGAAGGTTGTGTCGGGTGTGAAAGTGTATTGTGTGTGAAATAATTTTCAACTGTTTGATATTTTGCAAATTATTAAATAAGATTTAAGTCTACTTCACATAGAAAATAAATATATATTTGCTATTCGATAGGATTTTTTAAGCTAATTGGAAATTAAAATGGTTTTAACTGGAAGTTAAAATGACATCTCTATGGAATTAGGTTCATATATTTACACAACATCCGGTAAACTGGACATAGAACGATTTCGCTCATGGTAATATCCCATGGAATGAGATTAACTGTACTTGATAATACTATGTTTAACCCAAGCTATGTTTATTGCTGTTTTTCAAATCACTTTCAAAATGTTAAAAGTTAGGATTTGATAAATAATTATTTTGAAATTAATTATAATCTAATTTTTTGTGTACAAATGATTATAAATTTAAGAGCAATTAACCAACAAAATTTATTCATTAAAGTTTATTTATTAATTGCAATTAATTGAAGAATTTGATATAACTGATGTAAATATTTGGCTTACTTGTTGCAAGGATTGTTCACCATTGCCGCCGAAATGTTCTGGTCCATAAAGAATAGCAACGATAGGGCAAAACCCATGCCCAACGCTGCTATAGAAGCTGTCCATGGCAGCTCTTCAACTGGAGCTCGGGTGAGAGGTAAACTGACATTGTAGCGGAACTGGTCAGCTAAAATTCGAAATAACTCATTTTATTTGTTATTTCTAAAGTTACTACTTTAGTTTCAAAATAAATTGAAAGATATAAAATTTCATAGTATGGTTTTTGACATAGCTCAAAACATTTTGTTTGAAAATATATTATAGTTTTAATATAAATGAAATTTACTTATTTTGATATGACACGTTTTAATTACAAATCTGCCAACATATTATAAGATGATATGGCGAAACTTGAAAAATATACAAGAAAGCTGATTCTTAGGTCAGGGGTCGGCAACCTTTCAACCGTTTGGTGCCAAACTAATTGAACAATACAATTATGGATATCACATAGTAGGGAATATTTAGAGCAATTCAATTAAACTAGATAAGCAAAAAAAGTTAAGCAATAGAAATCAGGAGCCTTGATTTTTAGAGTTTTATTATAAATTAAGTGTGCACCATTTAAAGATATTTTTTATGTATCGTTAAAAATATTTAATTTTGTAATGTCTAGATTCCTACTTAAGATTGTTCCGTGTGCCAGATGTGGCACGCGTGTTTGAGGTTATTGACACCAGGGTTAATAATGTTTACTTACTCGCCACATCTCTAAATACAAATGATCCTAGAAAGCTCATCGAGATAACTGCTACAGGCAAGGCGTAGTCGGCCAGGATTTCACGTTTACTGGCCTGCAGGTACGGCCTAGAAAACAAGAATACAATTGCTATTAAACTAAGCATTTTAATATACCTTGCATTTTAGATTTAATTACATAATTAAGCTTTTGTCTTTCAAATGAAGAATGTGAGAAAAAATGACACTACTTTTTATGCTAAATATATTTTATTTAAACTTTTAACTTATATTGATATATCCTAGTTTGTATGATAATGTGAACATATTGGAAATACGATTCCTACGTTTTATTGAAGTTGTAGAGGGAGACGGCCACCCAGACGGTTCCACACATGAGGAGCAAAAAGAGCAAGCTGTTTTCTCGTTTACAGGGTTGCGGCATCGCTACTTCCCCTTGAGTTTCGTTGATACTGGAATTCGTTATCCAGAGGGGAAATTCCACCGTTGGGTTACCCTCTTCTGTGCAGGCGGGGGAAAAGTAGTTAGAATTAAAGTCTGAAAGGAAAAAAGAACATAATTTGACTTTTTTTCGTTTTAAACAAATGCAATGCAAACGATTTAAAGGAAACAGCTGGCTTCACTATCTTTCTCTCTCCCCCTTTCTCTCTATATATGTATATGATATACACACAGAATAGTGGTCTACGTTACATAACAAAACAGATTGGGCTTCCTTTAGCCTAAAACAGAAACTAAATTTATCATGAATTCTGAAGTGCATTGTATAAAAGGCACACTAGCTAATCCAGAATACTGTTTTGAGAAATAATCAAATGTCACTAACTAATAGTCAGTATATTTTGATTTATTTAAGCACTATTTCATTGGAATGAATTTTGCGGAAGGATGCATATTAATTTCACTAAGTAGAATAAAATTTTTGAATATTTTTATTTCTTTTCTTAATGCGCATAGTTTAATTTAATGCCATCAACAAGAAATTTTATATTATTAATATATTTTTGATTGAGCAAAAAGAACAATTTTTATGACCAGAGAAAATGGATTCTGTTTAACTAAAATTACAAAAAAAAAAAAAAAAAAAAAAAAAAAAAAAAAAAAAAAAAAAAAAAATTGGTGGAACAGTGACTATTGAGGGAAAAAATTAGGTAAGATTAGAATAAAAAAAATGCCTAAGTGCTACTAACGGTAGAATGATAAAAGGATCATACTTCAAAGATAGAAAAAGGATTTTAAATAATCTTAGAAGTATAATAAATACAATAAGCATTTCAGTTAATTCAAGAATAATAAAAAAAAGGATTATCAGGTTTTGAACATAAAGGGAAAGTCACAAGTAAAATACCATATTTAAATCTTAATCAATGCAATAAAAATATATTAAATGGTCAAGAAATCAATGGAAGCAAATAATCGCACGACCATAATCTTTGTTGTGGAAAGTCTCGGAATCCAAACAAATTAGCCTTGAATAACGTTAGAGAAAAGTTAAATTTTGCTTTTTGTATGCATATTTGTCGGAATAGTGCTTAGGAAGGCTCCTTGGATAATAAGCAAAATCCTCGGATTTCTTTTGTTGTCGACTGTGAATACTGTCGACAACTCGTTGTGGATGTTCCAATGTCTTTAAACACCCATCACTTATTTTTTAACAATTATTGGGATCGAACCAGGAAATTCCCCCATCCCCCCCAAAAAAAAGAGCAATTGTGTATATTTAAAATGACTGAGAAATATCAAATATCATATTTATCTATGTTATAAAAGATTCTCCAACTATTTATTCTTAACAAGATCTGGTTTTAGTAGGCTCTATTAAAATTATTAATTTCGTATTATTATTGCATATTATAATGCTTGCAATGTTGGATGAATAAATTCTTTTTATTTTTATTTAATTTTTTAAAATTTCTTTGGAATAATTTATCGCTTTTGAAATACTTTTATTTCTTTATTATTTTTATTTAAAAATATAATTTAATGACAAGTACAGGTCATTATAAACTGACATAATTGTTTTTATTTAAAAATATAATTTAATGGCATCTTATATTTTAAAGATCTGAGAAAGAAGTATTTTAATATATTTTATTTAAAAATTTTTTTTAGATTAAAATATACATGTTTTATAACATTTTTTCCAGTTGGCAGCACACTTCTATTTTTAATTTCGTAAAACTCAAAGGTATTTCATTAATTCTTCAGTGACCTTTTATATATGTATTTTAATGCGATCGCATGTGTAAGCATTTTTTCAAAATTACTTAAACATTATTTTAAGTTTGGTTTGGGGTTTAATTTTTTTTGTGTCGCTTAACTATTATTTTATTGCATCCGAAGCATAATTAAACCGAGTTTTTAATCTTAAGCATATAATGATTAACATTATAACAAACTATTAACATCAAGTAATGATACATTAAAATATTAATTTTAATGATATGAAGTTCTTTAAAATTTCAAGTATGAATTTTCTTGTTTATTCTCATGAAAAACATGAAACCTAATAATCAGAAATGATTTAAAAAATGAACTGGCTCAGCAATTAAAGAATAATATTTATTAGAGATGTTTTTTATTGTTAAGCAATTCTCAATATATCTTCATTAAAATTATAAATCTTCTTACTTTTATACATGTCTCTTCCTGCATCCACTACGAATGCTATACTGATAAATAAAGAGAATATTTCTTCCGTTGACCTGGAAAATAATAAAAGAAATTTTATTTTCTGAAACACAATTTCCATGAGCATGAAAATTAATCCTGGCTATGATTTCAAATGAAGGATTAAACAGCTTTAATGGAATCAATGAAAATTAATCTCGTGTATAGTGAGTTTTATAAAATATTTAGCAGTAAAATTGCCCATTTAAAATATGTAGCAATAATTCATACTACACATTTTAAATGGGCAATTTTAATGCTAAATATTTATGGAATCAATGAAAATGAATTTCGTGTATAGTGAGTTTTTTAAAAAATACTTAGCATTAAAATTGCCCATTTAAATTGTATAGCAAAAGGCGCATTTGTATAATTAAAAAAGGGAAATAGTAATTTTATGATTTCTTACATTAAAATATTTCCTGTTAGTTATTAAATCATAAATTTTAATTATATTTTTAAAATTACAAAGTTACGAAATATTTATTTCATAGATATTCTATAGAAATAATCACGTTTGATTTATTTGATAAATGAACTTGAGTTTACTTTTAAGAAATGAATTTATAAAAATATTTCTCTAACTTAATTTTTATAGTTTTTTGCGTGCATAAATTACATAAAACTATAATTAGAAAATTATATTTACAAAATATTTTTTCCTTTAATACCTTTTTAGTCAAGTAAGAGTTTTTTTTAAATAAAATTTTTTAAGAATTATTATGTGAATTCAATAAACATGAGAATTTATTATTTAAAGATAGTGGTAGCGCTCCCAAGGCAAATGGTAATAGGTTCGATCCTCGGTCTGGGCAAGGTCAACTCAGTCGTTCATTCACTTAAGCTGGTCGATAAAACTAAGTACCAAGTATAATTAGGAACTAAACTCTTGGAGTTTCGTCTTAGGCTGACCATCTAAATAGCCTTTCCAGGGACTTGTGTTAAGGAAAAGATTTGTACACTGGAGACCGTGGCCACATGTCGAGACACTGAGTTTAGTTTAGTTTAGCTTATAAATTAAAGGTATTCTTCCATTTTAGCTTAACGCAAATATAACTTAATGTTTTTTGAGACAGTCCTCTTGTAACTCTAGATATTTCAATAATATACCAGTTATTGCACAAGAAAAGCAAAATAATATTTATTTTCCAAAGCAGAAGCTATGTAAATATATAAAAAAATGGATCAATGTATTTAACAATCTGTTAATATTAATCGATAACAATATTGTACTTTAAAGTGGATAACTTTTTGTGTGTTTCTAAAATGATTTTTTAAAAAATTTCAAAGTGAAGTATTTTTTTTAAAAAAATTGCTTAATAGCATTATTCTTAGTTTTATTTAAAAGTTTCGTTCTATATTTTCGATTGTTAAGAATTTCAAAAAAAAAAAAAAAAAAAAAAAAAAAAAAAAAAAAAAAAAAAAAAACACTGAAAGAAAAAACAATTCGAACTTGTTTTTTTCGATTACAACGGCTTATATAGATACAAACTATAAAACCCCCATATAAAAGAATATCAACTGTTATTTTGTTATTTGAAATTATATTTTATTTAGACATTTAATTTATCTTAATGTGTTAGCAATCCATTTAAAGCTGCTCTAGATGTTATAATGAATACTTAGAATAAGCGAACAGATAAGTATGTGTTTTTTTATGTGTATAATTTCTGAACAAAATTAAGCGTAGTTTTGAAATTTTGCTTAAAATAATTAAGGAAAACGTGAAAATTAAAACTTAGACAACATCATGAGTTACGGAAAGTAATTGTAAAATATCTTCCGATGTAACCACACACAATGACGGATTTTGTGTGTCATTTTCATAAGTGAGCTACAGTATTTGTCTAATTCAAGTTAGTATTTATAGTGTTATGGATATTTTGTAACAAATATGGTAAATAATTGCTAAATGGCAAATATTTTTGAATTTTTACTATTTTATTGATTGATTTAGGAATTTATACATAAGTTAGCAAAACATTTCTATTTTCTATATTAAGCAATACTAGTTGTATTAGTTTTAATTCAATTCTAACCATATTTTTACATTTAGAATAAATGCATTTTCTTATGTCCTTAAATAAAATTTTTCCCTTATAATTCAGCCAAACTATACTAAGTAAAATATTTATTAAAAATAATAATTTTCATTAAAAAGAAAACATTTTTACATATTTTATAAAAGAAAGCTTTTGTAGAAGAGTATATGATTTATATCAATTTACTAGGGTTTGCTTGTGACTTGTTTAATTTCATATTGCATCATATTTCTTTTTTATTGTATATCAAAAATTTCATGTTAGTTCTAAATATTTTTTTTACTGAAATTCCATATATTATTATTATTATTATTATTATACCAATATTATTATTAGAAAATTATATTTTTGTAGACTTACAAGAAATTAGTTCAATTACAACTTTGTTGGAAATATTTTTAATAATTAAGAGAAAATGTGTAGCCAAACTTAATGTAGAAATCAAAAGAATCAGCAAGTATAGAATTCAATGAAATAAATTGAAAATAAATTAAATTATTTATCAATAGAATGATTTTATTTAATTGAAAATTTTTGTTGAGTTTTTCATTTCCTTCAGTGGTATATTTGATTGTAAATTTAGTACTTTATTTTTTATACATTATTTAAATTTTTTAATATATTATTTAATACATTATTTCAATTTGTAAAAATTAATGCGTGAAAAGCATGTTTCGTATTTCTTGGTTGAAACAACATAAACAGAAATAAAAGTAGGTATTATATCTGTTTATGTTGTTTCAACCAAGAAATAAGAAAATGTCCTTATGTAAAGACAAAAATTCATACCAGATGTTTTATTAAAGAGGTCTTTGAGTGCCACATCAAAGTTTTATTAAATTTTAAGCTTCTTATTTTGGTCGTTGTGTATCAGAAAATCTGTTGCGCAATAAAGACTTCGGATCAGAATTGGTTTTTAATTACTAAAGCATCCATGTGTGAATAGGTATATATATATATATATATATATATATATATATATATATATATATATATATATATATATATACTGTGATTTCTTCGTTAGTCAGTTATTTCGTAAAATTTACGGCTGATCTTAAAACATTACATTTTGATGTTCAGATATATTTAAAAATAAGTGATATTTTTTTAGATAATCGAAAATGAAAAAGGATTAATATAATTTATTTCTTAACTGATATAATTGTAATTTATTAGGAAATTTAGAGAAAAATGCAAAATATATTTGCCTCCACAGTTTTACAAGTTTGAATATGTTTTTCAATACAATATTTCTGTGAAATTGATTTTGTTCTTAATAAAAGTGTTGTTTCAGAAAAGAGATATTTTTAGAAAACAAACATACAAAATAAAATTTAGAAAAAAATGAGGAATTTCTTTTCCATTTATATATAAAAAATTATTGTTCAACAGTTTTATATGTTTGAGTGCATTTTTCACTACATTAAGTTTTCTTATAAATATAACTTAATTTAAGTTACATTATTTTAGGTTTTCCTTGATAATATTTTTTTAATAAAAGAATTGATTATTAACAAAGTTTTAATTCGAAATGTGTTTAAAATTTAATGTATATGAATGATCGTGCCTAATTAAATTCATTTAGACAAAAATTTTTCCATGGCAATTTCGTTGCAACTTTTGTCAAAAGAGGGCAGCACATAACACATTGAAAACAGAATTCTCCGAAAAATTTGAAAAGTGCTATACATACAATTATCTCAAGAGTATCGATAATTGCTGATGTATTGCGTTTTTATATATTTAAGCATTAAAATATTTAAAAAATGTTTGCCAGTTTATTATTAATCGTGAAAACTGTCGATTGGATTTAAAAGAAGAAATAAAAATATTTTGGAATTTTTTCATTAAGCAGATCAAATAAGATATTTAAAAAATAAATAAAAACAATAAGAATAAAACGTAGAACGAGTAGCATAATTATACAACTGCAAGCTGACTTATGTCGCTCTATGTTAAAAATAGGGTGAAGAATATCCGTAATCCAAATTTTTAAGAGTAATTTTTATAAAGAAAAATAAGAATTTATTTCTCACTAAATAAAAGCAAAAAATAGATTTAATGATATTTTTTTCAATTCAAAATTTCTAATATGAACATATTTTAATTAATTCATTAACTAGAATTAAAGTCTTTGATTCGTTTATTGTGAATTCCAATCTTTATATCAAGGAAGTCTATATTAGTTTAGAAGGAAAATGATTAATTAAAACTAAATATTTTATTAATTTTAGGAATTATATAAAAAATAATTTAGAAAATCTGAGTTACTTTTGTTACATTGATAAATAGAAAAATTATTAAGAAACTAAGTAGAATTTAATTAAAAAAAGAAAATCAAAAAATGAATATATGTGAGAGTTGTGGGAAATCTCACAAAAATAGCAACTATGTGATTTTTTTCTATTAGGTAAAACTGACATTTTTTATTTTTAATAAAAAATGTCATAAAAATATAAAATAAAGTATGGTGGAATCACCATAAGCGTGAAAGATTCTCTTTTTTTTATAAATTGTGTTAAAAAACTTTCTTTTTTAAAATTTTAGTCCCAAACTGACTGTCAATATGAATTTGAAATATATAAAACCATTATAAATTGAAAATTTAATTCATTTAATAGAAGCTTTTGCATATGTTTGTAATCAATTTCTTTTGATAAAATATATTATTTATGTTTTTAAAATAGAATAAACTTTATTGAAATTGTATTTTCTAATACAAATTTGAATTTCTAACATGAACATATTTCTCAGTGTTAAGTGTGTAATCTCACTGTAAGATGAATCTGTACTTTCTCAGTATTAAAGAACAATATATATATATATATATATATATATATATAATATATATATATATAATATAAAATAAATAACTAGTGTATATTTATTTATTATATAAATTTCAATACAATTGCCATGAATTACTTAAAAATTGCAATTCTTATAATTGATTTATTTTTATCTACATAAATACTGCGCAAATCAGCAATGAATTATTTGTTGTTTGCCATGAAGTTAAATTTACGTCATATTTGTCGAAAACAGGGCTATTAGTACAACAATATGTAAGTTAAATTTAATAAATCATAAACCATTTATTTATTACATAATTTTCTAATCATACAAATTTATTTTGTAAAATTAATAAGAAAATAGGACAAATAAATTATATGAATAGAAAAAAGATATGATTAATTTGTAAAAATGAATCATGATAAAAATAATATCATAATAATGAACTATCTAGTGTAAATATTTAATAATTATAACCATTTGCAAGAATTATTCATTAATTTTAAACACAAAGCACATAATAATTTCACTTTATTGATATGGTATTAAAATAAACCGTGTGAAAAAAGAAACATTTTACCTGAGTTTCAAATTACTTGAGTCAAATCTTGGAGTCTAATTTATGATTTTTAGTCTATAGAAAGAAAACACAGTCTACTTACTCTACACTGTTTATTTTACTTACCAACAGTTAATTTCTTCTTTTTAACAGCTATTTACTAATATATTCAGGTAAAATTTGACAAGAAATCTTACCCTTTGGATTTTTGTCTTCATTAGTTTTTTATTTATTCAGACCTCTGATTTCATGTTCATTTTATTTTAATTTTATTATTTTTTTATTGTTTTAAAAGCAAGAATGTAATTATAAGCTTTTCTAGATGCACAAGCAAGAAATTTATAAAGTAACTTACCTTTTTTAGAAATATTTCATAAGATTTACTGCATTTGCAAGGAATATAAAATTATATAAAAAAAATTCACATACATATAAATTAAATACTTAGATTATTAAACATTTGTCAAAATTCCATGCTTACTACCATGTTAGTAATTCAATGCTTTGTACCATTTTAATTATAGCAAAATAAGGAATGTTTTCTGACTATTATTAAATCAATATTTTGCTCCATTTTAATAACTAATGTAAAGAGTTTTGTTAAAATTATTTTCTACTTAAATTCTTCTAATTTATCATATAATTTTCAATGAAATTATCACATTTATTTAGATAATTTTTGAATGTACAGTATAAAATAGAAATGATATCTATTTAAAATTCTATGAATTCAAAAAATCATTTTCTTAAATAATTTAATCAAAACCCATAAAAAGAATTATAAAAATGCCAGAGAATAAATACTAAATACGTTTAAAATTATCCCAAAAATTAGGTAACTTGGCGTTGATGCTGTTTGATTTTCTAATTTGCAATAAGTGAAAATCTTTGCTTGCATAGTAAAGAATAAAAATTAGGAAAGGAAATCAGGACTATGGTATAAATACAATTTATAACTTTATCACACAACAAATAATTATACTAATATTTTAATTATCATAATAAATTAATAAAAATTTTTCACCTATGCATTGTATAATTTTTAGCATGTGTAATTTTTGCGATAATCATTTTCATACCATTTTTGTTCATTGCAATTTAAAAAAAAATAGATTGCATTAATTATTTTTATTTATTATTGTTTATTGTTATAATTATTATAGTTTTATGAAATGAGAGTATTAATTATTTGTTAAAATTATGAATGTAAAATATTTGCATGTCATTACATATTCTGTGATAAAAGTAATTTTAGATATATTTTTTAAGTATTGTTTTAAAATATCTTAAACAAGAATTAATGTTAATTGTATTAGTTAAAATGTTTTTACAGTACTTTTTTACTCGAGAGTTTTGTACATTTTACTGATTGAAATATGATATTTATCTAAAATTACTTGAGTTGTTAAAGTATTAGATTAGTTATAAGTTTCTCATATTTCATATAAGTTGTTTACTATGACTCATACTTTTTATTCATAACTCATCAAATTAGTCCCAAACTATTATAATACCTATAATAAATTATTTTAAGACTTTTTATTAATTCTCTTGAAAAGATATTGAAAAAATTAAATTTAGAGCTCAAATTTTTTAGAATAAAAATTATTCGAAAATTAATTCATTTTAAAAATCTAATTAAAATTAAATGAAAAAATGAAGTAATGCATAAACATTGAATTCTAAGATGTCATATCTTGTTAATTGTTGATTTACATCAATATGAAGAAAGAAAATTTCATTAGCGAGGAACGTTTTTACGGTGAATTAATAACTGATAAATGATCTTCACAAATGGCAAAAGAAATCATGAAATATATCATTATCTCTTTATAAAATATATTTTGTTTCAATAGATACAGAACTAATAATGTTTTCTCTTAAAATAGAAAAAAAGTTATTGCCTGCAGAAATTTTCTTTATCAAGTTTGATGCTAGAAAAATTCTGAAAAATTTACAATAATATTAAATATAAGAATTTTTAGGTTGTACAGTTAGGATGGTACATTTGTATATTTCTTTTCTGCTGTATATGAGTATTTTCTTTTAATTTTTATATTTAATTATAAGTGACGAAGCCGGGAATAATACCAATATCTCTAATCATTTGACCTAATAGAAATTTAAGAGCAAAAATGTACCTTTTAACAAAGGTAAGCTGTTCCTTTGTTAAATGGAACAGCTTTCGAATTAAATTATAAAAATGTGATTCAAAACTGCAACAAAAATAATAATACACATAAAAAAATTCATAATGCTTGCACAAATTCAATTTATGGAATATAAAAAATGTAATAATACATCCAAAAGTCCAAAAAAGTCTAAGAAAAATCATTCCCACATTTTTTTAAAGGATGTAATAAAAAGTATCACGCTTAAAGATTGCCAAGAAATTAAAAAAAAACAATGAATCCAAACGAAGTCTTAGAACCCAAAAGAAAGTTTTAAATTAAAATATTGTAATAAAATGGCTCTTATTATCTATAGCATAGAAATTAAAGAGAAGAACAGCTTTTTTAAATCTTAATTTAAAGATATTTTCCCGATTTATGTGTTAAATTGTTTAATAATAAAAATTCGTTTTTTTAAACTGTGAGAAAAATCAATTTACATTTAAAACATTTGACATGAAAGCATTCTGTTGTGATCAATTTATAATATGTTGTGAGAAACTTAAAAAAATGAACGACAATGAATTCTGCATTCTGTTTATAACTGTGTCTAACAAATGTATCAAAAATATTTTAATGAAATAATACTATAGCTTATACTCTTTTAATCTAATTCAACTATAATTGTCAACCGGAATCGAAGAATGATTGATTTTGTCTCAACAAAAGATAAGTAAAACCCTATCTTCCATTCATTAATTATCTGTACAGGACATTTATCGATACAAATACTTTTAAAAATAAAATATTAAAAACTATAAAAAAAATAAATAAATAAAAATGCATGGAATATTTTTTCTAGAAATATTATACATAGGATCAAAAGGTTATTTAGAGGAATTTTCTGAAAATATAAGGACAAAAATTGTAAGTAATTCCGACATTAGAAAAAATTTATAATCATTAAATTACAATGAATATCGAAAATTACTTGATTTTATTTAAATATGCTTAAAAAGCTTTATACCAAAATTTTAATATTTGTAGACTATTGGTTTACTGAAATGTATAAATTAAGACTCAGTTTTTCTGGGCTCACTGTAGCCTAGTGGACTATATGTTCTGCAGAATACTCTCTCTCGGAGGGTCCTAAGTTAATCGCAACACACAGTTAAACAATAGAGATGGATATTGTGCTTCTGTCTTTAGCCTTTGGCGCAGCTTGTCCATTTTTGGACCTTGCGCCATAAAACCCAACCCAACAACAACAATCTGTCTTTAGCCCACACATCTGTCAGGATGGGTGTTTGGAAATTTTCCGTGTTTCCTGCCTTGCGACACATGATCCAATATGTAAAATATTTCTCCTATCAGGCAACTTGACAGTGGCCTAATGCCGTTAGTATGTAAAAGTCATATTTTTCATATTATACATAAATGTTTTATTTCTGAAGTCAAAATAAATATGATTTCCTTTTCTGAACTATATTTATGTTTTCATAAGAATTTAAGATATTGCATATTACGCATAATGTTTTTCTGATATTCTCAAAACTTTTTCTGAATCTTCATAGCTACTAAAAACCTACTGATTATTTTTATTGATTTAGTTTAGCAATGACTTATTATATTGTTATATGTTACGAATATAGTCATATTTTGTAATATTATTTTTCACGTTTTTTCAGTTTAAAAACTATAAGAGGGCAGAGTGGGAAAATATTTAAAATGGATTTTGAAAATTAAAACGAAATAAAATATAATAAACATCTTGTGTGAATTGAATAACAAAAAATTATTACAAAACTTTTTGCATACATCATAGAAAATGCAGAATCTAATATCTAAAATGAGATTTGTATACACACATTTTAGATTAAAAATAAGGTAACTTAATGCAAAACAGAAATGTCTCAATGCAATAAAGTATTACAAAATTATTATTTTTAAAATTGTATTTTTTAAGAAAGTAAAAATGTTTTCTAACAAGTGGAAAATCTGCATTTCAATGGTGTATTAGAAGTATGATTGTTTAAGCATATGAATTAAATTTTATTTTTTGGTAATTTTCAATAAAATTTCAAATTTTTTTATTGAAAATTAAATGAAAAACGAGAAGTGAGTTTAGAATAACAATCATTTGAAATGTGTGTATTTATCGCTAACTATAATTGAGCTTGATTTGCAATTTTTTTAATCAAAAAAAATTTTTTTTTACATATTTTTTTTACTTTTGTTGGAAATACTGCAAAATGCATTAAAGATTCAATAAGAGCTACAATAAATAATTTCTACTGCATTTTTAAAATTTTGATTACTTTACTTATTTTGATTTCTTCCATACATATTGATAAAATATTGTATGGAAAGGATGAAATAATTAAAAAAAAAAGATTTTAGGATACATTCAATATTTAATTAAAAGGCATCGTGAAATATTTACAGAATGTAAGGGTTAGTAAAATTTCTCTGAAATCGAAAGTCGATTGCGTCTAGGATATCAAATTAATCGTTTCGTAGAGCTAAGGGAAATAAGCTATAATTTTACAATAAGTTTTTCTCTCAGTATAAAAAATCATGAATTACTAGAACTTTTTAAAAATATATCAAAGCAGCATTTTTTTCATATAAGTAAGTGGAAAAAATTTAAATTCAAAAAAATAAAATTTATTCAAATTATTCTCTACAGAATATTACAAATTGTGAGATATAAATGGATATATGATGACAGTTATAATGAATTTAGTTTTATTTTATGAATTACTTAATTAATTTTAAAGCAGATATCTTTTAGTAGTTTATCATTGTTTTAATTACTAATACTGTTATTTAATATTGTTATTGTGGATTCAAATTAAATAAAAAGTTTTGCTTAAAGTTTTAGCTTCATTTCAATTTTTTAATTTATAATATATTTATTCAATATTCTTATAATAATCCAATCCTTTAATAAAGAAGAGAATGATAAACAAACTTCTATATAGCTTTACAAGCATTGTAAACAGCAAAGAAAGTTTTGAGAAAGTGGTGTTTTTTTTTTTTTTTTTTTTTTTTTGTTAACAATTCAGTTACGGTTAAAAATAAATATAAGCTTGCATTCTTGCATATTTGAACGGAAAATCATTTTACATTTTTATCAGATTTATATACTTAAAACATTTCATGCTCTTAAAATTTTCTTATGTTGTTTTGATCCATCAGTTTGTAAATTTACAGAAATATTGCAGTTTACCTAATGAAACGCTTATTTAAAAAATACTCAAATATGTATTTTATTTTGAATAATGGAAGAATTAGATAACTGTTTTAAAATATATTTGATTATTTCTGTATAACCTTGATTTATATATCATTCTGAATTTATTAAAATGACAAAAATGAATACATTAGTTATCATAATATGGATGTAAGTTCGATTAAAAGAAAGTTTTCAAACTCAAGCAGTCTATTAATTGCACAATAAGTTTAGAAGACTAATAAAAATTAATTATTTTATTGAATAGATATTTTTATAAACGATAGTCTCGTAGTTTATTTCATAAACATAAGTATTATTATTAGGTTTTAAACAATTTGTATTCTTACGATGATTTTTTTCACTCTCAATGGCTGATTGAATGGAGACTTACAATTTCTAGTAAATTTTGAACTATCCGTACGAGACTAAAATAGAATAAGATATTCAATAGAAATCCTGACCATTTGTGTTAGCAACTCGGTTAAATAACACTCAGATATTGGTGCGCAGTCTGATAACATGAATATCAAGAATATGATTATAAATTTTGAGTTATATCTTGATATTACATTTTCTTTAAATTGTTGATTATTGTGTGAATAATAAAAGATATTTGAAAAATAATTTAATGATTTCATAAGTATAAAAACTAAGAACATTTTTTAATTATAAAAAGTTGATAATTTATGCTATATATTATTATTTAATAATAAGTATTTTCCTAAATTTATTTAAATTACAAGCAAATCTTTCTGAATATTATTATTACTTTGTTGTCTAAATATTTTTTTTATGAAAGAGTATTTCTTTTATTGATTATATGATGAATAATTTTAAATAAAATAAATTTGAATTATTTAGAATTATTCATTAATATTTAGAATTACTGTATATTCTAAATAAATTAGTATGTACAAAATAAAAATGAAATAAAAAATATATTTTATTTATATGATTGCTGAAATTTACGTTTATGTGTATTAATTCTACTTTCTTTTATTCACTTTATTCTATTTCACAACTTTTTATTCCACTCTTTTTTCTGAACATTTTTCTTTAACTCTCCTTCTTTATATTTCAATTTTGATTTAATTCTTTTTTATACCTTTTTTATTCTGAATTTTTTTGCACTTTAAATTATCTTTTTCTTTTGAAAACTTTTCATATATTGATAAAAACTTTGTTTTTATAGCTACTTTATATTATAATTTATTTTCTTGAATATTTATGTTTTGTTCATTTATGAATACATGTTAGAAACTTCTTTTAGTTTTATAAGCAACTGGAACAATCAAGGGTAAAAAATCATAAAGCAACTATTTAAAAAAATATTAAAAAAAACATTTAAATTAGTATGGAGTAGAGAGTAATGCGGATAATTCATTGTTTCAATATAATCTTGTTGAATAAGATAATGAACATTTTTATTTCAAGGACTTTTCATCCTCTTGCAGTTGTTAAAATATTTTATATATATATATATATATATATATATATATATATATATATATATATATATATATATATATATAATTTTGCATATTTTACGAATAAAATTTATGCATTTAAATTTGCTACTATTTAATTTTTAATTAATAAGTATATTAATTTGTTTCTTTTATTGAAGTCAGAGAAAAAATATTTAATTATTTTTTATCAATTTTATATTTTATTAATTATATTATTAATTTTTAATATTTAATTAATATATTATATTTAATTTATCATGAATCAATTAAATATTTAACATTAAATTAATTCATGATTCGATTTTAGTAAGAACAACATTTAAAATAATTTCATATTAATTAAAAAATGAGCGTTATTTCACTATGAAACTGTTATGGCGTAGTGAGAAGCCTAACTGCTGAAAGCTTTTGTCTGGTATTTTGAATATTTGTCTCAACTGTACCTTCGGAGAGGATTTATCTTAGATAGTGAGCTATATATTCCTGCGTACTTAGATAGAAATCAAGGTACATATGCATGCAAAAAAGAGCAGGCTCAACATCAAGCTCAACAGTGATTAGATTCGAACTCGTGATCTCCAACATCAAAGAGCGCATACTTACCATAGATCTTATAATACCACTTGATCTCGATGAGCCCAAATTAGGAAATTTATGATAACGAAGTTGATAAATATGCCATCATTGTGGCCAGAAGGTATCCTTTAAGGTGCTCTTTAGTAATGATCATCGTAATGTCTTTATAGTTGTCTAGGGGATAATCAGACGAGGTATAAAATGTCGCCATTGCTGTAGTGTAGTATTTGAAGTAGAATGCCGATAATATCTTACGAGGCACTTAATCATGGTTCAAATTTACGGGACAACGTAATGAATATTTTATCCTTATTAATAGTAGATTGTGGCTCTGAATTGTGGAGAAAATAAAATTAATATGGTAACTTTAAAAAAATACCCCAGTATTACATATAAATGCTAAATTAAATACAATAATAAATGATAAATAAAAACAATTCAAATTTACGGGACAACGTAATGAATATTTTATTCTTATTAATAGTAGATTGTGGCTCTGAATTGTGGTGAAAATAAAATTAATAAGGAAACTTTAAAAAAAATACCCCAGTATTACATATAAATGCCAAAATAAATACAATAATAAATGATAAATAAAAACAAAATTTTTTTTAACATTTTTTATGTATTGCTTAAAATTTTTTTATTCTTCTTGCTTCTCTTATTTTTGCTTCAATTTTTTTAATGTGTATTGCTTCAATTTTATAAAAAAATAATATAAACTTTAATTAATATTTTGAAGAGTCAAAAAATGAAAACAATTTTGTTCTATTTTAAAATCAAATGTATTACTTCAAAATCCAATGATTTACATTAAGCAAAATAATTATTCCAAAAATAATATATTTAAGAAATAATAAAACAAATATTATATTTATAGCAAAATAATATTTAAGAACGATATTATATTGATTAGGTATTTCTATTATATTGTATAAAATTTGTTGTTTAATTACATTATTCATATATTTTGTAATCAATTTTCTATGACATATTTATCATTTTTTCTTTATTTGTTTTTATTACTTTTAAGGTTTCTATATTTCTTAAACGCTGATTTGTATTGGTTTATTATTTCATACATAGATTGATTGAAATATAAATATATTTTGTTTTTGAGTACATAAGATAAAATAATATGATCGATTATCTCAGAACTATTTTAAAGCTGTAATTTCATAATTGAAATCGATTCTTGTTTATATTATTGATGCTATTTTTTATTATAAACAAATCTGAACAACTTTTCTAAAAATTATGAAATATTAGTTTATTAATATTTACAATAAATTGAAATGTAATGATAAAAATATTTCTTCAGTCCTCTAATATATATATAGCTGTACGTATATTTTAATATTTGTTTAAAAAAATAAAAATAACGATCAATTTATATTTTTTAACTATAACATTTTCGGGGATAAAATATTTGTGCTTGCATATAAAAATTTATTTGGATTGAGTTTTCATTATATTTTTTTAATAAGTAACATACGTTTTTGAAAAATTGTAGTTTATCCGACTTTAAGTTTTTTTTAGTCAAATATAAATTAAATTACTTTGATTAATGAGACTATGGAAGACAAATTTATTGAATTGAGGTCTTGTATATAATTGTATTTTTTATATAAAATACAATTATATACAATAAAATACAATTATATACATATATAATTTATATTTTTATAGTAACTGAAATGCTTAATATTTCTGTATAAAAATTTCATATCGTTTATATCTCCAATTTATGGTAAAGTAAGTCTTCGGTTCAACAGTTCAAGGGTTCGATTCCCTCCTCAGTTGTATTTGTAGTTGCTGTTTGTAGTGGTTCAGATTTCCATATTTTACGCAGAAGGTCTCTACTTGACCAGCTCTTGTGCGAAAAAATGATCGTAGGATGAAGAACGAACCAAACGTATCGTAAAGCACACGCATTTTTAACAATGAATATACGGATTTTTAACAACAAGTCTTTAATAATATGAGTAAAATATCTTAATACTTTAATTTGAAATTTACCTTTATTAAAACTATTTATTGGTTTGTACAAATTTTAAAGATATAAAGAATACACATTTGATGATGCATTTTGATAAGTGTTTCATATATTGTATTTAGGCTTACGTACATTAGAGATAATAATTGAATTTTCAAGCCTTATATGTATTATAATATTTTAAGAAACATTTAAAATAGTGATAATATTGATTAAGGATATGTTTAGATTTTGTTCTCTAAACTCTTTTATAGCATCATATATATATAAACTTGTTATATTATTTCATGTTCAAAATAATCACATTTTTAAGAGGATTATTTTAATTTATAAATAATCTATAATAAGTCATATATTGTTTAGAAAACAATTTCATATATATGAACATAAGAAATTCGATCCAATACTTATAATAATAAATTTATTATCATTTTAATAACTTTTTATTAGGTCATTGTACGGTTTGGAAATTGAAACAACCATTATAATTTTATTAAATTTCAAGCATTATTTAAACGAGAATATGTTTGGTTGTAACATTTAAAAATGAAGATAATGATTATTATTTAAGGGAAACTTAGCAAACGGTCACTAAAGTAACTTAAACTACAGTTTTCTTTCGTAGTTATTCGATATGATTATGTATGTACTACTCAATCATAAAATGATTAGCAGATTATATTCACGCATATTTTGCTGGATGACGGTGATAAGCACTGATCTGCTTTCTATGGCAAAATCATGCTCAAAGGTATTGCAATTCTATTGAATTGTGCATAATTTTATCATTGTAAAATATTCGGATGATTCAATATATGATAGATTGAATATGTTAAGGATGTTTTTAGCTTTTCTATTCATTGCATAATTTTGTGCCCTTTAAATAACATATTTTTCATCGTTAAAATAGCAAAATGTAATTTTGCTAATTTTGTGCATTTTTGGTGTCGGGTTATTCAACTGTGATCTACAACTTAAAGTGGATTTTATGCACCTACAGATATCCGTGACCTAGATGGGAATCGAGCCCGCTTACTGACGCATAGTACCATGACCATTTAGAAATCTGTTCAGCTATTAATATATAGCAGTAAATATTTCTAGCTATTATAAGTGTAATTTATATTAACTTATACGAGAGTTAAAATGACGTGAAAAAATAAGTCAAAATATAATCCTCAGTACTTCGTAAGAATTTTTTTTTATTTTATAGTTTCTTATGCCATGCTTTATAAATGATGTTTTTAAATATTTCAATAAAAATCATAAAAGCAGATTTTTGGAACAAAATTAATGCGTAAGTTCTGTTTAGAAATTATAATAATTATATAAATAAATTTTAAAGTAAAATGTGTGCGTGTATAAATTGCACTATTACAAAAGTACTTAATTTATTTGTATTTACAAAAAGATAAACTAAGGTGAAAAAAGCCAATCATTATCTTTAGCTGACATGATTAGAATGTTTCTTCATTTTTTTTCATAGTCAATTTTTATTATAGAAACAGTAGGAATAAATTCAATATTTATGATTTATGGTTATGATAAAATTTATGATACGAGATGAAAAAGTTTTTCTGTTTCTTTTCAATAATTTAATAAATTTTCATGGAAAAAGTCTATCTAAAAGACATTATACTTGGTGGTTACAAATATTCTATAAAAATATGTCATTAGATTGCGTACTCAGTAATATCAAAAAATATTGTTATTTAATTAGTATTTTGAAAAACTCAGATTGAGTTTTTCAAATAACTAATTTAATAACAATATTTTTTGATAGCAATATTTTATTAATAACAATATTTTTAGAATATTTGACCCAAAAAAGTCGTAATAAATCTCATTTTCAATCTGAAAATGAGATTTATTAGGACTTTCTTGGTTCAAATATTCTAAATATGCATTGTTTTTTTTTTAAATTATTATTATTATTATTATTTTTTTATCTAAAAGTAATGTAAATGCGTGAACGTGTAGTTTCTATTAAATGCAATATTTTGAACAGTATTGAATTTTTCATTTAATCCCTTCAATCATAATGAATTTATTTTAAAAGATATTTTCGTAATATACTTAAAAGTAAATTTGTGATGAAAAATTACAAAAATTCCACAGGAAAGATTGCTTGCCAAATTTTTAAAATTTCCGAATTAACGGGAAACATTGCATGATTAATAAATTTGATAGGAAAGATTGAATACATGACTATAATGAATAGTTATGCTACTTTTAATGATATCGAAATATTGATCACCTACTTAGTTTATATTAGAATGATAATGAGCTATTTACGTAAAATAGAGTTTAATAAATTTTTATTTATTATCATAAAATTTTATTTAATACTTTTTAGTCATAAATTTTTTGTCAAAATGATTTCTAAAATTTATGGGATTTTATTAGGAGTGTAACATTATTATCATCAGGAAATGTTTCCTTTTATAAGCAAATGAAACAATTTCTGAATTTAAATATTCTTATCTTATACAGAAGTTTCGGTTTTAAGTTTTTATAAATAACCGTCACATTAAATATATTTTATCAAGTTATTTGACAAGTTATTTCATTTTATATGAAAATGAAAAACGTGTAACGAATAAATATTTTATTCAATTGTATATTGTCAATTCTAGTTCAATATCTACTACCATCTTTCTGTTCACAGCATGATATCATACTCATAAAATAACTGGCAATAAAACTGATTCAGGTGGGAAAAACGAAAGGACTTTTCAAACAACCCAATAGTTGGAAAAGGTGTCTCAAATAAAATCGATAAAAAATATTGTTTACAAAGAAATTCTGCTTAGTTGAATTAGATGCAACTACACAAATAATCACTTTTTTCCAACATAATTTCGTTCGGAATTATTATTTATGAATGAAGATAATACTAAACTATGAATATTTTATTTATAAAAATTTTGGATTTCAAAATTAAGAAATTAGTTTTTAAATTAGCTTAATTTTAAAAATGTATGTACTTATTCTCTGATTTTTCAATATTTCTATCACTCCTTACATGTTTAAATTATAAAAATGTTTTATAAAATGTAAATTCACATATTTCTTATTTATAAAATATGCGTGATTCTTTTTGAATAACTTTTCTTTGAAATACTGTTTATCTGTTTATATATATTATTTATATCAAACTTAAATTTATGGAATTATTCTGATGCTATGATGAAGGATATATATATTTTCAATTAGAGAATCGATATTCAAGCATGTTACAAAAAACATTTACTTGTTGACGCGAAAAACCCTCTACTTCACATTGAAAAGTCAATATTTGTTTACTAAACAACTATTGACTTTTCAGTGAGAAATTCGCAATTTCACACTGAAAGATAAACAGTGGTTTAATTTAGTGCTAGAAATAAAAACAGTGTTTTTTGCTACACAAAAGTCAAATAACATCGCAAAAATAAATTCCAAATTATGTATATCCTTTAAAGCTCATATATAGGTCAGTTTATTTTTACAGGAGTATCTAAACTAACATAAATGTATTCTTAAAAAAGATTTAAATGTATTATAACATTTTTAATACATAATACTGTGCTAAAATATTTATAACAAAAAATTTCGATAGTTTATTTACATAAAAGTTTGCTAATAAAATTTCTCATGCACTAAATGTAGTAATTAGTTTAGTGTTTACATGTTCTGAATGACTTGTTTCAATCAAAATGAATAACCGAATTTTAAAATTATTCTATTTTTTGTTGTTTACTAATCAATCTCATTTTTCTCTGTCAATTGCATATGTAAATAAAATTTCAATCTTAATAAGGTGTTCTTATAATTCGAAATATATATTAAATATCATATAAAATACATAACTAATCAAGTATAATTAATTATTTTTCAAATTTGTAAATATTCTAAATTATTAGAATTTGGAAAGGAAGAGTGAGTTAATACTTATTTTGATAAAAGATAAAAATTGATTTTTTTTTTGTATGATTAAAAAAGTACTATATTATGTAAAACTTGAACTATTTTGTAATAATTACACAAAAGGCACAAATGTTTAATTTAATATTTCAAAAGTTAACATGCTATCTGAAGTTTATCTCATGTGAATAATATTTTTATTTCAGATTTATATAATTATTACGAAAAATATTTATACAGTTATATTTTAATGTTAATTATTGGTATAGTATCAAAACCATTATTACTTTGAAAAGAAACTTAGATATAATTTATTAGGATTTACATAGAAGAAAAAAACATTTAATTTTTATCATTATTATGTAACTTTTTTATTATTTTCTCTTATTTTTAGTTTTTCTTATAATAACAATAAATAAATACTCTTTCTTAATACATTAAATTCCTTTTTTTAAAAAAGACAAAAATTCAGAACTTATATCTCAGTTTATAAATTTACAAATTAATTATAATTATATAATTTGCTTAAAAATACAAATTAATTTTATATATAATGAATTTTTTAAACAAATAATTCAAGTGACTCATATTTCAAGTTTTTATGTTTCTGCGTACTTAAAATCTTAGGAAATTTTATTAAAAAATTCAATGTCGAAATATTTCTTTTTTAAACAGATTTACTTTATTAAATGAATGAAGACATTGTACTTTATATTTGTTATTTATTTCAATATGAACAATTTGGAAACAAGGAAATATGTATTATTGAGAAGTAAGTATATGTTATGGAAATTATAAAAGAATATCTAAATCATACTTTTAATTATATTCATAAAATACGTTTCATTTATGTAACAGTTATTTTATGGGATTTTTTATCTTCAGAATTTTTAATTAATGTATATAAATGCAAAATCTATTCCTTTTGTTGTGAAACATTACAATTCATTGAAGATGATGTCTAATAAATATAAATGTTTCCATTTATAGAAAATCAATAAAAGTATTTTTTTAATGTATTTAAACTATTCTTTTAAAGGGATAGTAAAAATTTAAATTGGGGTCAATAAACAAGAGTGAATGGTTTTATTGATATATTTTAATCAATAAAACATCTTAATTATAAATAAAATAAAATATTTTACATATTTAAATAAAATGAAAAAGTTGAAATTGTCAATTAATAAAAATAAACAACTGAAATAAAATTAAACAGATTAAATGTTACACATGTATAATATTAACTTTATAGTATACTAATAGTGGTTATTCTCTTTTCAATATAAAATAAGAATTAGAACATTATCTTGCTCAATAAACCTAAAAAGTTAGCAATTAAATAACGTATTAAAAATAATAAATGACTGATTTTGTATTTATCATCAGAAAAAAAATTTGCCCTATTCCCTTTATAAGCATCTTAGAATTTTCTAAAAAATAATTAAAACGGTGATGACACGTAAGTTGTTAGAAAATATGATAGAAAAGAATTTACTAATTGCCTTAGTCATTATTACTTATTTTGAGAAATGATTTGTGCTTAATATAATTAAAAAGATAAATGTCAAGAAAGCAAAAACTCCCTTTTGCGTAGACTAAACAATGCATTTATTTGCTTTAATTTCGCAAAATATTTTGATAAAATGTTTTTTTAATTTTGTTCCCAGAAATGATAATAAAGGCAGGGCTTTCACAAAAGTCATTATTCTATTCAAATGCATTTTACATACAGGATGTTGACTCTTTATTACTCCCATTTGTTTTATTTAAAAATAACAAGTAGTTTCTAAATTGCCTAGTAGACGGAAAAATTTTCAAGTAAAGGAGCAAGCAAGTTTATTTCCATTAATTGCTTAAATTAAGACAAGCGTTTCACGTGAGGTAAATAAAGTCTATTTTTAACAATTTATTTCACATATTCCATCTCATTTAAAGGTGTTTGAAGCATTGTATTTTAAAGAACAAGATTATTATTGTACATATTTTTAAATTATTTGACATTGTTCCTCCTTTTATGAGAAAAAGTAACGCATTCAGCAAAAAATTGATACATTTGAACAAGGCAAAGTTAATTAGTTTAAAATTCAATCCATTGAGTACTCATTAGTATTTATATTTAAAATTTTATTTATAATCAAAATTAAAGAACAAAAAAAAATCTAAAATGATAAAAGAATTAGAATGATATGAGCAATCATCCGTAAATATATTTATAAAGAATATAATAATGATATTTATTAGTAACTTATATTCAAATAAATATTCACTTCAATTATTTTTACTAGTAAAATTGAAAAATATTTTATAGCTTTAATTATGAACAAATCACATTTTTATTTAAAAGCTGTTGAGTTCATTTTAAGAAGCAAACATAAGTTTATTTTTTTAGAGGATAATTTAATTAAAATGTTATTTACATTCTAAATTCTTCACTAGTCATTAAAAAAAATTAATGAAGCTTTAATAAAATTAAAAAAGTAAAGATCACCATACTATTTAATGTGAATTAATTAAATTTCCTTTCATAATTATTCTTTTGATTAACACTTTATTACTTTTTGAATATTTTCAGAATGCAAAATGGTAGTAAATTATATTTAGAGTTATTACACAAATTAAAAATATTGGCATTAGTTTTTTTTAGTTTTTGTGCCACATTAATTTTTGCACTTAATGTTTTTTCAGAAAGATGAAGATTCATGTTCTTGGTTTTGTAGGTTTTAATTAATTAATTAGCAGATGTAGTGTTTTCTTATTTCAATTATTTTTTTATTATCGTATTAATTAGGAATAATTTGGTATTTAAATTATTGTTATATTTCACCATAGCTTTGAATAGTTAAATATTTTTATGAGAATGTTTTGTCTTGTGTAAATTAAGTAAATACATGTATTTCTTTCATTATAAACATTTGAGATTTTTTAATTTTATCTTGTGTAATAAAATTTAAATGAATAAATACGGGCATCTTTATATATATGTATAGTTAAATTATTTATAATTTTTAACTTTTGTGCTTCATTATAATGCTTAAATTCCGATTACACTCCAAAACTTTCCCGCATCAAGTAATATATTAAATAGTATGTTTGTAGTAATTTGAAACAAAATGTCTTGCCATAACTTTTATTTTTAGTAATATTAAAGAAGACAGATGCTAAATTTTATTTATATATTGTAGTTAAATACTAAGAAATTTTAATTTAAACTACCTAAATTTCAAAAAATAAATCGCAATATGCTGTGTATGAAAAAATATATTTTAGATTAATTTTTAATAAATCTTGAATAAATGTTTTTTGTATGTTTCATAACATGTGGTAGAAATTGTTAATAAAATTTATATTACTTCGGGGGTTTATACAAAGCTCTGTTCACAGTGGTTTTATAATTGATTAGTTTTATCGGTTCTAGTTACAGTTAATTCTAAACACTTTATTTAAATTACATAATAATTTTTACTTTTTGAAATACGAAACATGCATTCTGAATTGTAATATATAGAAAAATGATTGTTTTTTTGCTATGCGTACGTTTGTGTACGATACATGTATCTGATACCATCTGATTTTTTAAAACAGCTGCCTTAAAGAATCTGTTGAAAACATCTGCAATAATGAAAGAATGAATAAAATGCTTGACTGGTCTGTTTGGCATCATAAAGTATTTGCGCCTTTGCCCAACGAAACACAACTGCGTTCATATTTATACATAGAGGTAGTATTCCTGAATTTTTTTTTAAATCCGTTTGCTTCTCCACTGATGACCAAACGAAATTAATTATAATATTTTAATAATTTATTGTTTTGATTAAATTAACTCGTAATGGATAAATTATCACCATAATTTTATTATAATTAATTAGCATATTATTATTTTTATGTAAAGATTATATCTTGCATTGGCATATCTATAAAATGGTATTGGTAATTGTAATTATAATCATGACTCAAATTCTTAAAATATTTTTCAAAAAATTCTTAAAATATAAAAAAATAAATTGGTTTTAGAATTTACTCTTGTCTATAGATTAGTCTATGAATTATTATGTATTATCTTAGAATTATTTTACAATAAAGTATAATAATAAGGCAATCCTATGTTATTATGTAGTTTGAGGAAAAATTACACAAGCAAAGATGTTATTTGAAAATTCCACAAATATTTATTATTTTTCATTGAATTGATTATACTATTGTTGAGATTATTTCCTGTTTTTCTTTTTTTAGAACTATTACAATAAGGAAAATCATATTTATATAATTTGTACTGGTTAAAAAATATTTTTTTAGCATTTGCTCTTCAATCATGAATGTACAAAAAATTACCTTATTAATTTCATCATAGTTTTTTGATGAAAACAATTACGATAAATTCGTTATTTAGAAACAAAAAAGTCAATAGTACACATTGTGTGTGATCCTTTTGATAGTTTAAATCTAAATTGTATTAAATTTATAAAGCACTCAATATGGCATGAAGGTTTTATTAACTATTTCGAAAAAAAGCATATATGGCTTTCAGCTTTGTCAAAAAGTTGTCCTTTAACGATAGATACTTACCAAGAATGTTTGATTTATGTGAAAGAAAGTATAAAAATAAATGATGAAAATGGGAGCTTACCTAGTAGACCATTTCATAATGCGACTGACGTCAAAGATGGAAAAAAATGATAAGGAAGAAAGTGTTCCATAACCCCACACATGCATACATGGCGTGGAAGTTTAACTGGAAGTCCTGACATATATTGAAGATCACTACAGAGAAAAGAGAGTGAATAATGTTATAGGATACTTTTTATTACTTACCTTACTACAATATCATTTAATACAGGATGGTACTGAGAGAAGACGGTACTTATATGAATTTCAGGAAATTATCATAATTTCGTTTTAAATTAATTTCTGCATTAAGCAAATGTGCTTGGCGATAAGAAGTTAATCCTTTTGGTATGAAGGATAATTATATTAAGTTTCACTCTTTGGATTAGTCATTATTTGTTTAACAGCTAATATTTGTAAACTATACTAAAAAATTTGAGTTAGAAATTGTTATTTAAACTGAAAATTTTAAAATGTATAAATTTTATATTTAAATTTAAAAGCATTGATATTGCATAATAAAAAACACTTAATTGAAAAAGAAATATTTCAATTATTATATTAAGGTTCCTTATGAAAATACATTTATGAATTAAAAAATTTATTTCAGAAAGGTTTTGTGCAGAATTTTAATCAGGAAAATAATTTTTTTACACGTATAAAATATGATGATTTTGAAATAAAAATTCAAAACTTTCAAATTCTAACTAGCATAAAAGTATAAAGCAATAAAACTCCGAATTTTGAGTAACAAAATTGTACATTTGGAAAAAAATATTAGGATAATTTTCATATTAGTTACAAGATATTCATGTGCATTAGTGTATACATTTATCACCAGATATGATGAATTGTTGTGAAGGAAAGTAAAACCAAGTATAAACTGCCTTTCGCGCTTATTCTATGCATTTAGTTTTAAAAAAAATAATTGAAATGTGGAATCAGTCACTTAATTAAAATATTAATAATATTAATTGAATTTTATACATATTTTTAAGTGGATACAAAATAACGGAATAGTAAATCAATTTTGGGTTTACCAATGTTTTCTTACGCTAAGGTTTATGTATCATTTTATATAGCTCAGATACCTATAAGTCATAGGAAATTGTAGCTGATTTGGTTTGTTGAATTAATATCTAATTAGGTTATTAATATATGAAACCTTTTTGTCATATATTTAAACACTGATACAGCACTCAAGATCGCTTAATATTTGTGAATTATTGAGGCTTTTGTATAAAATCCATAGCGTTTCGCCTTTCATGAGTATCTTTCATAGATACCAGACCGTATTCACGAGATTAATGGAAGAAAAACAGAAAAATCACAATCACCCGCTATTACACTTAAGTTTATCTAATTACATGCAACAATTTCGTGCTTAATTATTATTCTTATCTGTAACACTTGAGGGTTGTAATTTTAGTTTATTTATATTTTCTCTAAAATGTTTAAATATTCTTTTATTTAAGAATATTAATTATTTTATTAATTTTTCCAAAAATCCATTACTGGATTGATATTTTAAAATGATTTTCACAAGAAAAAATTTTAAATTTCAATATAATTTGTCAGAAAAACATAAATTTACATAAATATTTATGATACACGTTTATGATAAAATTGTTTTACGAGCTCCATAAATAAACATTTTGACTTTTGCGAATATATATTATTCATTGTTTGCGTTTAAACCTTGATTTTATAAAAGAAATTAAATAAAAATAAATAACTTTGTAAAAATCTCTTTACAACACTTCTATATTAAAAATGTACTTTGATAATAATAATTTTTATAATAAATCTGATATCATAGCATAAATATATTCGAGTACACAATTCGAGAGAAAAATTAATTTGTTATCTGTTGATACTAAATGCAATAACTTAATTGAATAACTACTCGTGCATTTTAATATCAAAAACAGAATTATAAAGAAAAAATTTTTCATGCATGAAATATAGCATTAAACATATATAAACATTTAACTTTTTAAATTGAAAAATGAGAAATAATTACTGCATGAAATTTTATTTTACGCTTTGATTTTTGTATGACAAATATACTTTTAATTTTCAAAAATCTCAACTATTTTGAAAATTTTTTAGGGTGAAATACGTTATCTAAATTTTGTTAAGTAAATGTGTAGTGAACGATAAATTTGAATATTTTCCCACGCGCATAAAATATGAGTATTACACATATATTGTAAGTTACAATGTAAATTAAACAAATTTCTTTTTCATTTAAATGTGCATTCAGAAAAATTGTATATAATTCAAATAAAGTTTAATCAGTTTCTACCCAAAATAAAACATGCTTTTTAAATCCATTGGAACTAATTGTACAATTGTTTTAAATCTTATTTTCCTTAGCATTTATCTTAACATTTTTATTATTTAAACATTTTATGTTTAAATAATAAAAGTTATTTAAGCATTTTATTATTAAACATTATGCTTAAATTATAAAATATTTAATGCCTCTTCAAAGGAAACATTTACTCACCATTCAAGCAATAAAACGAGTAAATTAACACAATTACGCTTAATTTAATACGAAATCTATATTTTTAATATTAAAATACAGAGTATATTGTATAGAAGTTTATTAATAGCTCTAGATATATTATAAATCTGTGATAAAAAGATCTTCTGAATTATTCATGCTATTAATTTCTTATGAGAAAGGGTTTATATGCTATAAGGTATTTCTGGTAGAAATATCAATGCTTTAGAGTTTAGACAAGATTTCTAAATTTAATTTTGTATATATATATATATATATATATATATATATATATATATATATATATATATAAATGCAAACCTTAGTTGTTTCAAATGGGCTATAAGTTTCGAGACATGTACTAGTGCCATTAGCTGGACAAATGTTTGCATATACTCATGATGTGATGACATCTAAAACAAGTATTCTTTGTCACTTTACCATTTCTTAATTACGCCTTATACAACAATATAAGCACGGACGTGTTTACAGTGATGATTTCAATAAAGAACATTAAGTCCGAGCAGTTGTGGTGTCAAATATGACGTCGTATATACTTTTTTGAGAACGAAAAGTAGACTGCCTGGCGATTGTAGTAAATTTTTTTACTATCCGCATATTAACTTTTGAAAAGATCTTTTTACATAGTTGCAAATTTTCTTAGGAAGCAAACCTGGAAAATTCCCAAGCACTCACCTGAACAGATGCACATGCTGTAAGCATAAATGTAACATCCATTTCCCATTGTTCAGAAGGTGTCGAACTTTCTTAGTCTGTGTACTGTAATTAATATTTAATAAAATGCTTAGTTGAATTAATTTTTTTGTCTCAATACTTTAAAATATATTTATGAATTCATTGTTATCAATGTTTTGAAAATTAATGATCCATTTACTAGACAAATCACTCAATGCAGAGAATCAGAATAATTAAGAAAGAATAAAAAATTGTGTGCTCAACTAGCCGTTCAACACCAAACCTTGAAAAATGATGAGATTTTTTTTTGGAAAATTGTTATTTAACTCAGGAACAATGATAGTGATGTTAATCCTTCGGATATTCTTACCCGAAGGAATATCTTGTTTCATTATCTTCGTGAACCGATTAATATGATAAATGAGAGTGAATTGAAATGCTTTTTAAATACAGTTAGCTTATTTAAAAGGCATTCTGTTATGGATTATGTAATTTTTGTTCTCATTCAGTGGCTCATCGTAACATAGTTTGTCAGTCCTCTTCGGATTATATAAGTTCTCGTGTTTGATCCCAGCTACTGTTGAATGATTGGAGACAGATGTTGTGCATCTGATTTCCGCATGCACATCTGTCGGGGTATTTCCACATGCACATCTGTTAGGGAATGTACTAGGTTTCCTCCCTTGGGACACGTGAATATGACACATTAACTAAGAAAAGTCCTACAGGTAGGCAGTTTACCTGGTGGATGCTTAAATAGTTTACAACAGTCTTCGGTGATTTGGTGGATCTTTGGTGACCCTCTATGATTGAACGTGCACGGATATATTTTTTCGTAATAAACAAACATGGAGCAGTTTACACTGCTGAGTGTTCCATTTCTTATATTGATCACTTTCAAAACAGCCAACAGGATTCTGTGGTCTTTATTTATTTAGATGGTATAGCTCTTATCGGCCCATGAAAAAGTTAATAGGATGAAAATGTCCCTAAACTGTGACTTATTAAACATATCACTTCATTACATTTTGTTCTTTCCTTTATCAAGTATTAAAAGTTGAAAATTGCTACAGTGAAACTTTATCAATAAATTCTTTTAGAAATATTTTTGAATTTTGTAATGTAAATAAATTATGAGAATGCTTAATTGATAAACTAGTGGTTTTATTAAAACACAAATAAATTATTTAATGTATTGAACAGCAGGAGAATAAACTTCAATATATTTATAAATGAATTGTATTAAAATATTTACTTGAAGGGTTAAATATTCCACAAATAAAGAAAAAATTTCTAATTAAAATAATAGGTAGTATCATAATCGCCAATTTTTTGAATTAAATAATTGGAAATGTTGTGAATGAAATTTGTGTGTTCAATTATATTACAAATAAAAAACATTCAAATATTTTTATATTTTGGGTAGAAACTGCTTTCTATGTTTCTAAAAATATTATTATATACTTGCCTTTCGTATAGAGGCTTAGAGGTGCTGTCGTCATTACAATCACAAGTGGCTGACCTCCAAGCAGTGCAAATACAAGGCCCCCTAACGTTTGACCAATAATGGACTTTCGAACATCTGCATTAAAAAAAACAAACAAAATAAACCCTTTTGAGGACCAGAATTAAATGTTTCATGCTCATACAATATAAAATTTTGAGAAAGATCTGTAATTAAAATTCATTGTTACAGTGTTCATTCAGTTTATCGATTTCAGTAAAAGTTTCACTCACCAATTTGCCCTTGCGTGTTATTGTCATTGAGGGCACCGAAAGCGATGGTCGGAAGGATGCAGGCGAAATACAGGAAACATATAGTTGATATCGTCTTATGGATTGTCTTATGTCCCACAAAACCTGAAGAAACAACTCAGTTATTTATTGTATTATTAAGGGAGGGAATATACTACGTAAACTTTACTATCCTCAATACTTACCATCTACGAAATCGCTGATATAAAGAGAGGACCTTCTGCGTATATCGTCCCACAAGCCTTGAGCGAACCTGCACTTTGTTTCCTGTAAAAGAAATTATATTAAATAATTTATTGTTTTAGATTTTAAAAATTATAACACAAACCAAGCAAGCCGGAACAAAAATTATCAAAAGAAAGACATGATATATGTAAAAAAAAAAAAAGACAGAGCAATTATCTGATTTAAAAAAAGAAGACAGAATAATTATCTGATATGCAAATGAAGACAGAACAACTACCTGTTATACAAGCAGAAAAAAGAACAATTATCAATTGTAAAATCAGAGAGAAAACATTTATAAGATGTATAAAAAGGGAAGAACTTACATCAAAGTCTAAATCCCCATCGTGAGTTCCGAGACGCTTGGATGGGTTGCTTTGTTCGGCCGCCAGGTCTTGTGCATGCTTGAGAAGCACGTTCTTAAACTCAGCTTCGCTGTGGACCTCCAGAAGTCGTTGTCGGAAATCCATGTCGGCGAAGATGGTCGCGAAAGTACGACCTGTCTCCAGTGCATTCTTGGTCCCTTTCTGTACTCAAACAGAATAGTTTTATTATTTCTCAAATTATCATTATTATTCACCATTTTGGTATTATAAATGCAAGATATGTCACATGTTTGCTAATCAGCCTTTCTTTAGATAAGTGTTTCCCAAGTTTTCTGTTGTCGCAGATTATTGGATTCAACAATAATATACTGCATTATTCACTCAATATACTTAAATCTCTCTATCTATTTATATTTCATATAAATTGCAATTTTAGTTGATTCATTCATGTCCTTTTAAAGCCATGCAAAGGGATATCCGTATTTTTCTCTGATAATGTTGCTAACAAAGTACCATAAATAACTTTTGAAAATGGTTTTTAGAAATGTAATACTGATCAATGCATGTACCATTTTTGAATTAGAAGGAAATACAAATCTAATGAGAATAATAATGTTAAGTATAAGTTGCAATGGAAAAATATTTTCGTAAATAACGAAAAACAAGAATTACAACAAATTTATGGTTATTTTACAGTATAACTGAATTTTATGGTGGACAGAAACATATAGCATTATGAATCTTTAATTGTTAATCGCATTTTAATGACACATTTTCTTAGATGTGTAGAGAATTTTAAGCGTGACTCACACCAAATCTGTAATTAATTCTAGATATCAAGAATATTTTATTTGTCTCTGAAACAATCTGATTAATAATGTTTATTGGCATCAAGAAGGTCTTATATATTTATTACTCATATTATTTAATTAATATTTTTTTATATATGAACTTTAAAATATTAAAAGCGTGATGGAATTATTGATAAATGAGAGATTCTAAGTCCAAATTAATTCTATTTTCGTGCTTTCATCTCACGTGTAATTAATTTGAGATTGAATAAGTCTTTAAAAAACGTTTTAGAAGACGTCTAGAATATTTTAGGAAATTGAACTGCTTGAAATAAAAAATAATTACAACCATAGTAAATAATAATTATCTGAAAGTTGAGCTATTAGACAGCAAATAACTTGCCCGCCATCATAGAAAAAAATAAGATTTCATGTCCTGAAAATCAAAACAGATTTTGCCTCATTTACTCCCAATAGTTTCTATAAGTTGGTTTTAATATCTTTTTTACTATTTTTCAAGTGTACTAGAGCTGAAAATGGAAAATATCCTATGAAATTTTCTTTAAGCTTTAGCTTCTTTTTAAGAATTTCGAGATAATTCAGCTTATCTTGCAATATTTCAAAGCACATAACAAGATAAAGAAAATACAACTAAAAACTAAAATACAAAGCAATCGATAATATTTTCTCTTTTGAAAAGAAAAAGTTTCTTCTCAGAAAAAGAAAACAGCGAAATTATTTTAATCCATTTTCTCAAAATTTGGATATTATTCAAACAATGTAGAAAGATATTTTTTGTAATACGTTTTTATTTGAAGTACCAACAACTTTTAATTTTTCAGACCTGTTATTAAAAATAAGGTAGGGACACAAATCATAATGAATATTTATTGGCCTCAACAATCTTTTGTGATTCATTCATGAACTCATAAGAGACTGGAGATTTTAGTTTGGGAAACACTTTACTAAAGAAAGTATTCATTATAAATATATATTTTATATAAAAAATAACAGGCCTTACAATTATCAAAAATTAATTTTGCAAGTTATTTTAATCAGAATTTTGTTAATAAAGTTTTTATTTAATTGAGTTATAGGAGGAAAAAACTGTAGTATATAATTTATTTAACTTTTACATACATGTTTGGAAAATCTTGGATTGAAATAAATAATAAAACAAGAAGGTAAAAAAAGATATTTTCTTCTTTATTTTCATCATTTATATATCGAAAGCATTTATTTCATATAATGATTTTGATATTTGATATATAATTAAAAATATAGGAAGCATTTAAAATTACACATCAAATATTTTCTATTGGAATTTTAAAAAAATCTTTAAATGCGCGTTGTTGTATATACTTGACTCAAAACATTTAAAAGATTGTATACAATTCTATTATACATTGATATGTAACAATTAAAGATTTGCATACGCAATCTTTTTTAAGATTTACATAAGTAATCTTGAGCAGAAATATCTTATATTCATCATATCATCCCAAAGGATCTTTAAGACATGAAAATGGAGACAGATATGCTGACCTAGAAACATAAGAAATTAAAAGAATGCTCAAGCAATTTGTTTAAAAAGGGAAGTTTCAGCTTAATTAGTTCTATAGAACTATTTTGCTCATATGTTCGAATTCGATTGAGATCTTCAGTGTAAAAAACATTTCGACCTTTAACAAAGATCCACTCTCAAAAAAGTAACTTGGAGAGTTACTGGAAAAAGTATTCCACTTGAAAGGAAATTGAAGAAAAAATAAAGTTCTTAGATATCAATAAAATAGCTCATGTAGTTAATTTTTTGTAGGATTTATAATGTATATTCATCTTGACAATGGCATTGTCTATCAATTGTTGAATGATTACAGCTTATTCTTCTTTTATTGCCAACCATCCCTTGAGACATATTGGCGGTTACTAACGTGTTGCAAAGCTTCTTTTAAAATATCACAATTATGTTCAACAGTTTTAGGATACGACGTTATTGGTCAATTCCTTACCCAAGAGATATAACAATTACAGAAAAACGAGGAAAAATGTTTTTGTAATGAAGAAATCCAGACACATAATTCTTTTAAAGAGACTCATGTGAATTTTGAAAACTTCAGGATACTGGTTCATTAATGTCCATTCTACCTTGCACAAATTTTGAAAATTGGGAACTGTAATAATTTAAATATCTTTTTCATTAAAATAGAGATCCACTGTTCTCCTAAATCATTTATTTCACTTATTAGAATTAATTTAAGGATTTAGTGTGTTTCTATTAAGAACTAAATGTATCACATGTCAGATTAAATAAGCCCTTCTTCAGATTTTTGTATCATCGTTGTTTTAGATTTTTCTATAAAATAAATTCCTTTTTAGTGCACTGTTTTAGTGTATGCTCAAGGCATTGATATGCTTAAAATACTTCTTAGCTTTAGAACAATGATTCTCTATAACTCTGAATCAGATATTCCTTTCATGTCTCTCTTAATTTTTAACCCTTCTTTGCATAATAGTGGAAATTTCCGTCATAACCTATAATGCCCAAAAATTATATAAAAGAAAAAGTTCACTTTAAGTTGATCGTGTTTGGATACCTTTTTAATGTCCATTGCATAAAAAGAAACATAGCTGTCAAAAATAAACAAGTGTCATTATCAGTGAAACGAGCTTAAAGTTGTCTCATTCCGCTGTTTGTTGTAGTTGCAATAAACGTATGATTTCGTTTATAATTTTGTTTTATTATATTAGAGTTTCTATTGCTAAAATATTGAAAATGAGTGGAAGAAAGGTTTGTAACACGTGTTTCTGTCATTTTCCTCTTTTATTTCTATTTAGTACTAAGCTAATGATCTTACTTTGGATGATGATGGAAATTTTTAGCATATTGTTTTTTTGCTAAATTTATACTATAAATATATACTAAGATTTTTGTAACCATTTTTCCTTTAATTTTGAACATGAATTATATCAACTTGTTTTATTTCACCAATAAAGAAAAAATCATGCAAAGAAGGGTTAAACTGTAACTCACTAGAAATTGATGCTGACAGTTACAGGTGAAGGCTTCACCGATAGTGTTTGGGCATTTTATTGCATCTCTCGCTGAACTTCATAAATTTTTATTGGTATTGTATTCGATAAATATTTAGCATGCTTTCATTGTGCTCGTTGCTATTGTAAATTTTTTCGCAGAACCAATCCTCATGCAAGTGGAGAAGTTATGATTCCAACTTTTCTGAGTTCATAAATTGTTTTGCAGCGGAGAAGGTATATGTAAATAACAAAATATTTAATAACCGAGTTAAAATTTTAGATTTAACGTTTAAGTAGAGAGGTAAGACTTAGAAAAATGTAGAATAACTTTGAAGTTTTATGGTAGGTGTGTAACAGAAAATGACTAATGCAGCGGAGAACTTATTGATGAAAAATTCAAACGTAGCTTCAGTAAAATGATTTTATTGAAATGTAAGACTCTTACCTCTTTGCTTGGCGTTAATACAAGAATGAAGAAACGCACTTCATGCAGTGTCCTTCCCATATTGGCTGGATGTTTGAGACGTGCAATTGCAACATGTCGCTTTTGAAGAGAGGCTAAATTGCACCTGAAAAGATATGTTTTCATACCGTTGTGATTGCATGTTGATACACGCAAAATATGTGTATATCCTAATTTCTCGAGAAATTTACATTGTTTTGGGGAGTACACACACTTTGTCCTTCTACAGAAATATTTCCATATGCAACAAAAATTGGTAAAATTCATGTTTCTTATTGGAAATTATAAAATGTTACCGATTAATCATGAGAAAAATGAAATGTTACTGTCCCCATTAAATTTGAATTAGAGAGAAATAAAAAATAAACAACAATTTTTTGGCGTTTAAATATTTTCTACAGAAGACACTGAAATATTATCTAGGAAAAATTATGCCTTGAACTTCACTAATGCAAGTAATGCAGCTTGCGGAAGATTGACATAATCTTGGTTTGATTACTAGCGATAGTTTCGAGTGACGGAATGCTATCTGTATTTAATAATTCATATAGGTTCTTTCAAAAGAGATGTCTTTGCACACTATCATAAATATTTAATATTATATATCTCGCCTTTTTAATTGTAATTCGTTTTTTAAAAATAATACCAAATAAGCTTTCCAGGGAATCAAATGTTCTTTTATAAAAACGCGGAAAAATATTTAAGTTGCAATCCAGCTAATTCCAAATTATATATGTATCACGAACAGGCAAATGTTAAACAATAATAAATGTTAAATTGAACAGTAAATATGTACATGTATTTAAGCTATCTCAATCATTTCAATAAGCATGATTAAAACAAGTTGCAAATAGCGTCATTTAAATTTTCATTTTTGTCAAATCTAAAAAAAGAAAATCGTGCTGGATCACATTTAAAGCTTTTATATACACGTATTAGTCAAAATGCATTTTTGATTTCTAAAGAACGAATTTCTCATTTATTATCTAACAAAAAAGTGAAAACAATGCTTTTTACTTTAAGTAAAATTCAACACATTTGCAATTCATGTGTAAATAAAAAAATTAATTATTCATTAAATTATCTTAATTCCTATCAAACGCATTTTAACAGCAGACATTACTATTCAAATTATTAGAAATAGAAAAACTGTACTTTTCCATTCAATTCTTTTCTAATGCTTTAAATTTTGCATCTAGTTGCTCTGTATAATAAAGTAAATGCAGCAAAACTTGGCTAAGTTTTTAAAGGACTGAAACTTTTAAAGTAAACTATCTCTCTGACAGGATATCAAATCAAGCAAAACACCAAGATCTTTATTAACACCAGATTTTTATTAAAGTTATTTAACAATCTACATTAAACGCACAAATCACATTGCTCTTCTGTTAATGGAAGATTCAAACATTTATTATTCACACCGAAAAATATTAATATAACATTCAAAAATTACATTAGGGACGATAGATATTTCATGATACTGTGGTGTACGTGATTCTTTAAACCTGAATTGTGCGAAACTTGTAAGTTTAACTGTCAAATTTAGGTTAGAATATCTCTAAAATTTCCTTATCGTGAAGCAAAATTTAATACGTTGTGTGTCTTTATACCTTGTTTCAATATTCAGCATTACTTCATTCAAGGAAACATTGCTTCGGGACGTGTAGAATGTACTGTAATTAATGTTAATTATGACATCAGAAATTGATTTCATCTCTAGTGCAGAGAAATTGTTTGAGTAAAACTATCTTTATGTGCGTGTAACACAAAGTCTCTTCTCACATCTCCCGGTCGGAATTTGCCCTTTGCGAAATTTATTAAATAACAGAATGATGAACAAGTTATTCTAAATTTCAATGTAGATTCATTTAATTGATATATATTTATTATACAATACATTTGATACAGAATTATTTGATATATACTTTGTGGCTTTTGGCTGAGGCATTTAAAATGAACATGTTTCGTCAATATGTAGTTTCATGATTATCAACACAATAATAGTTTATTAATTTAATTTAAATACTCAATAAGGTGTATGTTTTGCTATAAAAATGGATCAAGGTGTGTGCTTGGGTGTTTTCTGAGATTTTTCCCTTCTGACCTGCAAATGCAGATTTTTATCCCTAAATAGACATATCGGGAAAGGCCACCACTTGGATGTTCAATTGCCTTACAACACGATGTCAAATACCCGAAAATTAAATTAGATCTCGAACTAAGTATCTGTTGAATTCAATAATTATTTGAATATACTCAACCATTAGGTATATTTTTTTGTCCTAAATTTCTTTTTTTTTGTGATGTAGAAACTGTTGAAATTAACTATTAAAATTAAAATGCAATTTAATCAAATGGAATTTGTAAGTAAAGAGGACACTGAATATGTATGTTTAAATTATAAGCGTTTACAATAGTGTCATACTGTTGAACAGACCAATGAAATTAATGTTGAAATTTTTTCTCTCAATGTGGCAGGGGATATAGTTCAGACAACAAGAGCAATATTAAGACAATTTTCATAAAATTGTCATAAATTCCCAATCGAATCCCGAATCTGGCATGTGGATGTACTTTTTCTCTTCCTCTCTCCTATCTTTGTCCTTTCCTTGTATAAATGCGTTGTAAATGGTTGCCAACCTAATAAACGAGTACTTTTGTCATGTGTGTACTGAAGAAGCCTGACTCCACGCCAAATTACGATTCAGTTGGTAAAGTGGAGCATCGCACCCCATACTGCCAGCCTAGCTGGCACAAGACAACAACAACATCTTTTTTATAAGTATATGTTTATTTATGGGAAGAAATGTGTTTTATCTTAGTAGATTTGAAAATCTACTAAGATTTGAGTAGATTAAAAATGCTTCTTGAAAAATTAATGAAATATACAAATTAATATATGCATATATCATATTACGCATATATTATATATATATTTATATTGGTTAAAATAATTAGTAGTTGATGAGCTTCAATACCTGAAAATACTCTTAATTTTCCCATAAATGGGATAAAAAGGAATTCAATTGAAATTGAAGTTTAAAATTTCAATGGTACAGTAAAATTAGCAATAAAATATATTCTTTGCAATTGAAATTGACTTTTGTGATAGTAGAAATTGCTATTTTAGTCTCTAACGCAATAAAAGTTAACTAAATTCTCTTTTTTATAAAAAAATAAGCTATAAAAAGATAATTTATTTTTCAACTTTTGGTGTACAAATTGTTTCATTAATCTTTTTTCATGTAATTTCCTTTATCAGGTAAAAAAAAAATAAAATGAGAAAATGATTTTAATCTAATTTTGCGGCTAAATTTAGAAGATTATTCATATCAAGATTTATTTCACTATTTAAGTAAATTTATACTTTCCTTTTAATTAATATTGGGTTTTTAAAGTACTTTCTTGATGCTGACTAAATTGGGAATTGTTTCATGCTCAAATCTTTCCTCTTTCTTTATCGCATTTTTTCTCTGGATCCACTTATTCTTTGCTTTTTTGAAGGAAATGGATTTTCAATCATAAGGTAATTTAAAATTGGAATGAAATACTAACATCGTAATTAACTGGGTTTGATTTGTGGAAATAAAGTTTACTCAGATTTCCAATTGAGATCTAAAGCAAACATCAAGCTTTGAATTAAAGATTAATCCAAAAAGGAAATGTAATAAATTTTAGGATTTGAACTTCAGGATTACATATCAAAAAGAAGTTATTTTTTCGTTATTGTCTTACAAATCATTGGACGAATATCTTAAGAATATGTTGAAAACATCTTTAAAATATAACCTGTCAAATATGATAATATAACTTAGAAGATAGTGTTTATTTTAAATTGGTTTTATATCCATTGTGTTTTGTTTCATTTCTCTAACTTCGATTATAAATGATCATTTTTGTCAGATTTATAAAATATGCACTCAAATATTAAATTATCTTTACCGAAAACTAGAAATGTTACAAGGAAACAATTCATTTCTCTGAAATAACTATCGGCATTTTATATTTTTATCACAAATCTTATTGTCATTTAAAATCTCTTTAAATTAAGGCTGTATCTTTACAATGTTATTTACAGAAAAAGCATTCCTTTTACTAAATCTTATTAAAAATTTTCTCAGGTGTTTTAGCTTAATAAAAGTTTTTAAAAGGTAATTTACGATTCAACCATGTTTCGCAAAATTAGAGAATCACATTTAAGCATCCCGTTAATAAAATACCGGTTATCAGATAATTTATTGAAGATTTTTAAAGATATAAACATATTATTCCATTATGACATTTGAAACTTTTTTTCTTAGCAGAAAGAAATTTATTTAAATAATAGAATGTTGTATTTATTACTTACATAGCGCATAGCCAGGACTGGTCATAATCAAATCCTCCACCTTCGCTTACGTATGTTCCTTGTATGGTACGGGAAAGTAAATGCACTAAAAAAAAAAAAAAGGAAGGTCATTTATAAAAACAATCCATATAAAACAATTTTATTATTCAAAATTTAACAAAATGAAGTCAACAGTTTTGATTTTAAAAGAAAAGAAAATTTACTTCAATTTAAATACATTGATCGTCACACATCAACAATGTTTAACGAATGTAAAATATCATACTTTAATTATTTTACTTTCGCTAAACATTGTTGATATGTGGTTATCAATGTATTTAAATTGAAATAAATATTCTTTAGATATAAAACGAAAACTTTTTTAAACCATTCAGATAAATTTTGTGTTTATGATTTTATTTTCTGCTTATAGTATATATATATATCATAACACCACACAATCTTGATAACATGAATGTCATCTAAATTGATATTCATATTTATTGTTTTGTAGATTTATTGTTGAGATGTATTAGCAATAAATTATGTAGATTTTTATTAATCTATTATATAATACTCTTACTTTATTTTTAAAATAGGAAATTAAAATAAGGGCTTTTTTTGACAAAATGAAATAAAGTTTCAGATATGGTGATTAATAATTTGAAACGCAAAAATCAGCATTTTAAGCGATTAAGTATATAAAAAAAATAACAGTTGTTAAAAAATATAGTTTTTTATATATATATATAAATAAAGTTATATATATATATAAATAAAGTTTTTTATCTATTCTTTCAAGCATATGTTTTTATATTTTTACAACTAACAAGTTTTAAGCAAGAGTTATTATATATGTAATAGTGCGTTTTATTATAAATGCAAATTTAAATTGAACATCATTCATTCTGGTGAGTAAAAACATGTGAATGAAAAAAATAGTAATGTGTTACATTATTTTTACTGATATTTAAAAATGTATTCAAGCTATATATATATATATATATATTCATAACATAAAAATTGCCTTAGTGTATAAATCTCGAAAATTTAAAATGCTATAAAAATTTAAAATTTAACACAAGTATAGCCACCCAATCTGTCTAGTGGTTAGCGTACCTGACTACAGATGGGTGGGACCTGGGTTCGAACCCTGGCTCGGGCACGCATGTACTTTCTTTCTCTCTCTTTCTCGTCTTTGTCCATTCTTTATGTGTGAATGGTTGCCTATCCTATAAACGGGTACCTATGGCATGTGTGTATTGAGGAAGTCGGACTCCACACCAAAATATGGTTCAGTTGGAAAAGTGGTGCAGCACACCCCATATTGCCAGCCTGGCTGGCACACGTCAACAACACAAGTATAAAATTTTAAATACATTTGTGATTTCTTTCGTCAGCTAGTATTTTTGGGGCACATATAAACTGATTGGTATTGACGCAATGAGAATTGTATGTTAATGCTTAAATAAACGTATTAAATTTTATATAGTGTTATGTGTGTGTGAAATAAAAGACTGTTCCCAGCTATTATATTAGAAAAATAAGCTAAATTTCATGTAGTTCTAATATGATTTATTCGTATGTTTCTAATTTAACAAAATAATTCTGAAAATTTAAGAATTTATGTATAGAAAGTTTCATTGGAATTATAAATTTTAATCTACTTTATTTCGAAAGTGTTTGTTTTTGTAGAATCTAGATTTTATAAATTCATATGAAATAATGCTTCCCAAGAGTTAAGGATTCTTGCATAAATAAAATTCATAACTTTATATATATATATATATATATATATATATATATATATATATATATTGACTGTTCTTAAACTCTAGTGCTGAATGTGCTTTTACATAAATTTATGCATCATAATATATAAAAGCATATATTACAAGTTACAAAATAAAAATAACTCAGAAAAATGAAGCTATTTAATGGAATATTAAATTTAAGCATGCTTTAATTGATATTCTGTGTAAAAACATAAACTATAGCTTCAAGCATGTACTTTGTATCGGAAGCTTATTTTCTTCGATAATCAATAATACAATGAATTAAGCTAAATTTCATAATTCATAAAAATAATCTTTATCTTAATCACAATACTGTATTTCTTTATTGGTAAGTATAATATACTATGTTTCAATGTTACTATGTTTTGCAATTTTAAATTTAAAATTTAAATTGATTAATATTAAATGTACAGTTCAAGAATTTCCATTTCTTCTAATATAATAGTCATAAGTATTAAATAAAAGAAATAGGTCTGAAGTAAAATTTAAATGAACTTAGTTTTATGGTCTAATAACAGCAAAAATTATTGCACAACTTAATAAATTACTAACACTATAAGCATTAAATATTGAAGCTTGTTATTTAATGTCAACACTGAAAAAAAATAGTGAGGAATGAGCAAATCCATATAATGCACATTTTAACGGAATTTTTCCATTAAAATATATAAAATAATTGATTTTATTGTAATTATTAATTTCTGTTCTACAATTTCATCTAATTTCTGTTCTATTAATTGATCAAAATATTTCCTTAAATTTGAAATCTATTATATATTTTCTATTATATAATCTATTATATAAAGTTCATTATAAAATATTAATTGTATTTGAGTTATTAACTCAAAAACTGGATTATGTAATTTTTCTTTTGATAAAGGTTTAAATTCAATTCAGATATTAATAATATATGTGTATGTGTATTCATATTTATAGTTTTGAAGATAACAGGACAATAAGAAAAAGAGATATCTTGTTACATTTTTAAATATATATATATATATATATATATATATATATATATAATATATATATATATATATATATAATATATATATATGTATATATATTATTACTTACGGTTACTTATTGGAATTTTAAGAAAATGTGTAACTGCATTTGTAACTATAAAAATAAAAAAACAACTGATACTTCTAGTGCTTTTTTACGAGTACTTTTCATTTTCGTTCAACACTAAGTGAGATGGTTTCAGAGAAAAATAAGTGAGGAAGGACTCGGATACATGAAACGGTGTGGAGGAAAAAGAATATTCCACTCGTCTTTTCTCATCCTTGCTTACTCAACTGTTAATACCTGGAGACATGGTTTCTCCTCCAGGTAGCAGAGAAGTGATAAATTAGTTTTTACTGGACAATGGGAGGAACCGTACTGGTGAGATGCTACCGACTTCCCCTGGTATCATTATGGCCTGGTCTTCTTGTTCAGTTCGATAAGGAAATGTCTTTTAAAGTCACCTTGTTTAATTGAAATAATACAAAGTTTATTTTGAGTAGGAATTACGTTAATTAATCTCACATTTCTTTATATATATATATATATAATGTGTGTGTGTGTGTGTGTGTGTTGTTTAAAACATTCTGCTTTGTATTAATCTAAAATTGCCAAAATGAATGTGTTCTTTTCGGGAATGTTCAAAATAGTAAAACCTTAGGAGTTCAGAATTGCCATTTTAGAATTTTAATTTCGCAAACCAAATTAAAGTGCTATTTGTAATATTCATCTAATATATTTTAATAGCTTGAAATGAAAAGTGTTTTCATTGTATATGGTGAAATAATTTAAATATTAACCAAAATTTTCCTGAACAAATTCAGAATACTCTAACTTAGAAAATGTTTAGTAATTAACTTAAAATATTTTTTCACTTTATTTTTCTTTCGGGTTCAATATGAAATTTTTAAAAGAAATGCATTCTTTTATTTAGATAGTGTTAAATAAGCATATATATATATATATATATATATATATATATATATATATATATATATATATATATATATATATATACACGTACGAATATTGCTATTGTGGTTATTTTAAAGTAAAAAATGCTCTGTGCCGAAGGTAATTTGAATTGATTGTATTATTTCAGACTTTGTCCTTTTTAATTGTGTCCTGTATTTTAAGTGCATAGTAAATTGATACACATATGCATTATCCTTTATATTTTATCATGAAAATGTATCTAATTTTTTTTCAAAATTAAGCCTTGAGAATTATTACTGGTGGAGTTAAAACTACCCCAGTGTTGGCCTTACAATTTCTGACCAATACTAAGCCTATGATTAACCCTTCTTTGCATAATGGTGGAAATTTCCATCATAACCTATAATGCCCAAAAATTATTTAAAAGAACAAGTTCACTTTAAGTTGATCGTGTTTGGATATCTTATTAATGTCCATTTCGTAAAAAAGGAAACATAGCTGTCAAAAATAAACAAGTGTCATTATCAGTGAAACGAGCTTAAAGTTGTCTCATTCCGCTGTTTGTTGTAGTTGCAATAAACGTATGATTTCGTTTATAGTTTTGTTTTATTATATTAGAGTTTCTATTGCTTAAAAATTGAAAATTATTGGAAGAAAGGTTTGTAACACGTGTTTCTGCTATTTTCCTCTTTTATTTCTATTTAGTACTAAGCTAATGATCTAACTTTGGATGATGATGGAAATTTTTAGCATATTGTTTTTTGCTAAATTTATACTATAAATATATACTAAGATTTTTTTAACCATTTTTCCTTTAATTTTGAACATGGATTATATCAACTTGATTTATTTTACCAATAAAGAAAAAATCATGCAAAGAAGGGTTAATTTAATTCAAAGGAGGGCCACTATCTTAAATAATAAATTAATTAGACTCTTAAATGATGCCTGATTATGATTTTAATTCGCACCGTAACTTGAAGACCTAGACAGGTTTTATTCAATGCGTCCGTGCTATTGATCGTTATCGAATTATTAATGACTTGTCAACTGATTGCTTAGTCTTCCTTGCCCATGTCATTACATGTGCTTTGATGTCAGACTGGATCTCACTCAGAAAATTCGAAAGTCGTATCCTGCTCCTGAAATTATTCGGGCGATTGCTTTAGAGACCATCCATAACCGTTATCCCTCCGATAATTGGTTGCACGTTTACACGGATGATTCACTTTCTGATTTTTCTCAAGGCGCTGGTGCTGGCATTTTTAGTGAACTCTTTTGTTCCCGAAATTACTGGTTGGTAATTTCTCAACTCACTTTGATGGTGAAATGGAAGCTATTCTTATTGCACTTGAACAAGTCTCCATACGACAAAACTCTTTTGAAAGAGCAGTAATCCTCTCAGATATTTCCGCGTCTCAGGCTCTTTCAAAAATTAAAAAGGTAAAGAACCAAAGAGTGGTAAATTGTAGGACTTCGCTTGAGAGTTTTCCTAATAAGGTGTCCTTCCAGTGGATTCCCTCCCACTGTGGTATTGTGGGAAACGGGAGAGCTGATTTCCTTGACAAGAAGGCATCTTCTATTCTACAGAAAACCATCGTGAAATTGAGATTCCATTCAGGTAAACTGAAAATTTCTAGGATCTCCAGGCACTTTCGCTTTCAGCTTTGCACCTTTCAACTGGCAAGCCTTGGTATGTGTCTTTTCTACTACGCACTCTATTTCTGACTTGCCTCAAGCGACTGCAGCTGCTTCTTTTAGAATGTTGACACGGCATGTCCCCATCTCTTCTGTTTACAACCTTGTGGACTCTCATACGTGTTCGCTTTGTATGTCTGAACTAGAAATGACTGCTTCAGAACTTGATGAGTGTCTTGCACTATCTGCTTTTACTTGTCATACTATAAGATATTGGAGAGCCCATTGTCTAACGGCCTAGCTGCCCAATGACAGGCATTTGTAAATAAATAAATGTATATAATTTTTAAACTTTGAATTCATAAAACTATTTAGCTTATTTTTGATGTACGTAATAGACTTAAAATATTACTCTGTATTATGAAATGAACAAAATAGTAATTCATTTTTTAATTTCATTTTAAATACTTGTAAATATTTGAGTTAATAAACTTTCTTAACTTATATGTTTTTTTTATCAAGAAAAAAATCTTACTTTAATTACGTTTATAACTTGGAAATATTAATTAATAGATTAATTTGTAATTTTTAAGATAACTGATTATTTGTTAAAATCTTTCGAAATTTTGCAAAACTGTTTTTCGTGAAATAAAAGCACAAACTAGGGCTTTTCTACTATATCTTTAGTTAGAATATAAATGCATAATCTAAATTAGTATTTATTTAATTGTTCACATTCCTTTCCAAAAAAAATTTGACTTCACATGAGTCTTCAGTTCAGCTACTCATAGGTTGAGTTCTGGCGTCGTATTAAATGTTCGCTGTTGTTTGAAATCGATTGGAAACAGTTGGCCCGAACTAAATTAACTCTGGAGATAAAAAAACCAACCATATATTGACAAACCAATGCATTCTTCAAATTAAAACATATAGTGTGTAAAGTGATATTTTCTAAAAATTTCATCGATGCTATTAATAGCGCAAAGAAAATAAGTTATACAGTATTCTATAACTGTAAAAAACTAAAAATTATCTAAAAAGAACAAGCAAATTATAAATTAAACGCACTAATTATTTCTTTTTATTACTATTTTAACCTTTTACATTTATATGAAATGATAAGTACATCCTTTTTTCCCTTTGAATCATGCATACCAAAAAATTTAAAATGTCCATCAATATTTTACTTTACCCAGAATTCTTGATTTGTGACAGTCATTTTTACCTTGTAAATTTATTTAAAAAATCCCGGGGGAAAACTTTTAGTTATGCTAATGTTGTTAATTTTTTTCTGTTTTTAGTTTAAATATTTACATTATTTGACAGAATTAAAATACTTTTTAGCTTGTAAAATTGTTTTTTAAAAGCTAGTTTAGGCATAATGCTTATTTTATTAAATGTTGTCAGATTATAGAAGAGACCTCAGGTAAATAATTTGTTGATTTGATTCCTACAGATATTTAAAGTATTTTATGATATTTATAAAATTATTTAAATTAATTCATCTTCTTTTTAATAAACTTCTTTTGAAAATAGCACTTAATACTTAAAATTCTACTTTCAAGTAAAAATGAACTTAAATAAGGAAATTCCATCTTAATTGGATCATTTGGAGTTAGTCACTTTCATAAATCCCTATTTATATTTTAGGAAATATGATACAATTTCCTGGATACAATAGGCATGAATCTTTATTTTAAGAATATGATACTACTACATTTTTCAATTTAATTGGTATGTACTTAACATTTAAAGCACGAGTTGTTAGTAAAGTTCTAAAACGAAGGTCTACATGAAAACAGGAACAAAAAACATCTTCTAATCATATATTTGAGTTTCAATCTCTTTAAAATTCGGTTATAATGGCTGATATATTGGGAAAATAATGATTGCTACTTACGTTTAAAAAACAAATTATAATGTAATATTTTTTTTTGGAAAGTAACTATGACTTTCTTGAGCTGTGATTGATAATAAGAAGAAAAATACCTTTTTGTACATATGCATCTACCTATACATAGTACCTATACATTTACTTCACAAAGCGTTTTTGATTTATACATTACTAACAGATTTTCACAGATAACAATGACATTTTTGATCACACAAACAATATGTTTTTAAAGGTAATTGACCTTAATGGAATTGTGATAAAAAAAACAGTCCCATAAATTTAGTTTATGTATAAACAAAATATATTGAGCTTTAAATATTATTAATGAACTCAAATTTTTAATATTATTAATGAATTTGAAAACGCAACTTTTTCAGCGAAATAATGTACGCTTTTAACATTGAACAATATATACTCTTTAAAAAAGTGAAATGGAGAATGTAAAAAAAATTTATAGAATTATATTTAATATTGTTAAAACAATTATGATTTCTGTATTATTCACAATATTATAATTTATCATATCTCAAAATATAAATTAATTTTTTAACGAATAAAAAATTGTTAAACGTTTCATAAAAATATAAGAAATTAAGAAACTGTGTCATAGGAATCAAAAATGAAATTGAGAATATAACTATATAAAAGTATAAAACTTCAATGTTATCTAGTTCAGTTTATTATCCTCTTATTAAAATATACTAACAATTAAAACAAAGTTAGTTCGTATAGGTTAGAAAATATATAAAAAAAAAAACTTTTTGAAACTAAGCAAGACTCATCTTTTTCCTTAAGAATATCAGAATAGTTTATATATTTGGACAGTTCTACATATTTAATCAGTGCAGTCTGAGTTTTATTATCCAAAAAAATTCACCTAACTTAAGAAACCTACAACTATTAGCTTGGTAATTTCCCTACAGAATTCTGTAAAAAAATATTTGTAAGATAAAATTTCTCTTAAAAATGCCGCTTATTATTAATTAATTTATTAAGTTGCTTATTCAGGCATTACTTGTAAGTTATATAAAGAACCTAGTTCTAATAATAATGCCTTAGTATGAGAGCTGCAAATAAAATATGTACTTTAATATCTATATAATACGTGCAATAAAAAGTATTTCGTGTCTGTTAACGTCTAGATACCTCAAGTTAGAATAACAATTTTGCAACTATTTTAATAATTTTAAACTTCCAATATTTGTGTCATCACAAAATAAAATTAACATATTTTAGTACTAAAATAAATAAATATGTAAAAATTACATTATATATTTCACTTTAATTTTGAATTTTTTTAGATAGCAATTCAATGTATTGCTATCTAAGGAAATCCAAAACTAAAATAATTGAGATACATAGTTTGTTTGAAAAAAAACGACTTACATTTTTTAAAAGTGAAAAATTATTTATTTTCACAGAAACACTTTCCCATATAAGAAAAAGAAACGTTACAAACAACCCTTCCATTTTTTAAAAGTGAAAAATTATTTATTTTCACTGAAACACTTTCCCGTGTAAGAAAAAAGAAACTTTACAAACAACCCTGATGAAAGAAACAACTTGGAAAAAAAAACTTTTCCGATGAGCTTCTCAAGCACATATTCAATTAATTTATTTAAAAAACAAAGTTGAGCAGTAACTCAAATAACTTTTACATTTCCTATACGTTACATTGAATTCTTTTTTTTGTAGTTCAAATCTAATAGCTGGTACGGATTAGCTTCTTCCCTGCCCAAGGCTACTTGGCTGAATTTGAATGGATTCATCGTAGCTGTAAGGTATTCCATTTAATTTCAATCTATTTTAATTAAGCTCGGAGTGTCAAGTGTAGGGAAGGAGTTAATTAGGTTTTATACCCCACAATAAACTATATTTTATTTCTTTTGGAAGAAATCAAATCATTAGAAAAACCGTTTCTAGTGAATTATCTTTAATTTAGACGTTTTAATTTTAATCAGACTTATTTTATGTACTTTAATTAAAAATAGGATTTAGTGATAAGCGCTAGTTATTTATTATTTACTGTAATTGAAATGAAATTATAAATACGTGTTGATTAAGTTAAAATTAAATAGCTTTTACCCCAGAGTGATTTATTTATTAGTTTGTAGAAAAGAATGGAATTTGCGAAATAATCTTTCACGAATAAAATATTATTACTTTCTTAACTTCACTAGTGATTAGTTGAATTTCTTTTGCGATGAAAGTATAGTGACAAATTCAAATGATTAGTGATAATATATAGTTAAATAATAAAAAATATTAATTGTGAATATAATAGAATCAAATGTTCATAAGTATGATTCAAATGGTTCTTTTTAAGCTATTGATTTAGAATGGATTTCATTATTAAAGAATTTCTGATCATATTGTGTATGTAATTGATTTTAGCCGAAACTATTATTTATTTAAATACTGTTGGTCACAGGTTCAAATCCCTGTTTGTGCATGGACGTTTCCTTTCTTTCTCTCTCTGTATATTTTTGTCCTTTCTTTTTCTAAGATGATGGATGAATGTGGCCCACCCTATAAACGGGTTTGTGGTGGTATGAACTGAAGAAGTCGGACTCCACACCAAATATGGTTCAGTTGGAAAAGTGGAGCAGCTTACCCCATATTGCCAGCCTGCTGGTACACGAAAACAACAGCATTTAAATTCTAAAATTAATCAGATAATTTAATTTAAAACTAAGTTGAGAATGTTTTCTCCCTTTTGAACTTGAAATTAAATTCTTTTAATTTTAGAATACTTGAGGTAATTTAATTGAAATAGAATTAAAAAGAATAGTAAAAATAAACATATATTTTTTTATAGATACGAATTTTATTTGAATTATGTATAGATTTTTATATGCGAATTAAAATTTCAACCGACAAAAGTCTTAGTTAAACTATTTACCTTAAAATAAAGTTACAAGGTTCACAGAAGTATTTACTTAATTTGTACAAATTTTCGTCTAAGCTTCAAGTTTGTGAGTATCTGTTTAAAAGTTTTTAACGGATTTCTATAGAGATTCTACTAATTATATATAGTTTGAAAAGGAATTTTAAGTGAAATCGTTTGCAATAATGAATAGAAGGCGTACTTTAAAAGTAAAGTTTGAAATTGTAATCTGATGTAACTGCAACTGTATAAGAGTGAGTAAGTGAGAAAATGATTTGAATGGTCTTTCGAGTCACAGTGAGATAGAGGCGTTACTTTCTAGAGAGACTAATTTTAGTTCCTTCGACCAAGGCTTAGATGCGTGGAAGAAGGTTTGCAGCGTTACTATGGTAACCAGAGCGAAAGGAGAGATTTTACGGCAGGAGTGAATAATGCGTGTCATGATCTTTATTTTTATAAATAGGAGAAGGGGCTCTGCTAGATACTTTCGAATACTTTTTGGTAGGTTAATTAAAATCTGTTCCTCTTAGTCTATGTTTTGTAAGAGCACTGAAAAAACCCAAGTGAATGATAATGTTCGGCTAAATATACATTAGAATTATTTTGTAAAAATATCAGTGTAAGCGTAATTAATATTTTCTCAGAAACATTAATGAATAAAAATAAAATATATTCATTAAATCGACTATTATTCATTACATGTCGTGGGTGAGAAGTTTCATTCATGGAATAGAATAATAATTTGATAAATTTGCTATTAATATTTTATGAGATCAGTTATATATCAGAGTGTAACATATATTAATCCCACTTGCATTACTATTTTTATAAAATAAATCAATTAACTTAATATACAATGGTATTATTCTATAAAAATAGTAATTCAAGCGTAATAAACATATTTAAAAAAAAATCATCAAATGATAAAATGAAATATCCATTACGTTGATTATTATTAATAAGCAAATGTGTATGGGTGATGGCAATAACAGAATTTGCAGTAGATTATTAACACAGTAGATTATATGTAATAAATTATATATTAATTACACTTGCATTGCTAAAATAATATGCATTTGTTTTATTTCTCAAAATATAATACAAGGATAATTAATGTATCCCTAGGCTTAGGTTGCCAAATAATGTTCATTTTCCAAAATAAACTTAATTTTGACATCAAATAAAGCAATATTTCTATGATAAGAAGATAATTTGCAAATTTTGAAACAACGGCTCCCTGGGTATAGCATACGACAGCGGTCTTCAGAGTGTAAGATACCGTGTTTGATTACAGCTACTGTTGAACATGGGGATATGGACACTGCTTTTTTACAGTTGTGGGTACTTGGGAGTTTTTTGAGTTTTCTTTCCTCCCTTGAGACAGTTAAACATGACCCATTATCGAAGAAAAGATCTCCCGAAGGAAAACTTATGTGGAGGACATTAAAAGTCTGAAGGCAAATAGGCTACCCTCTACGCAGTTTTAAAATTATGAAACAAAACATTAAATTACAATGACATGATTCATAAGAATCTCAATGTAATGGTTTTAAAAATGTAGGGGGAGAGACAGACAAAATCATTTATTTTTTCTATAGATAATATTTTAAGTTTTTTCCTTGACACTTTTTAATATTTGTATGCACAATTTTTATCTGTAAGTGAATTCAAAAGAATAAATCTCATAGGTTAGATATTTCGATTAAAGATATAATTCCTTTCTGCTAGAATCAGACATGATTATAGAAAAATGGCACTATTTTCTCTTATGAAATTAGGTTAACAAACTTAATTTAACTTCTGAGATAGAGAATAAATGAAATAACACACACAAACAAAAAGGGCAAACTCTCTGTTCAACTTTCCAATATTTGCTTACGAACCAAACAGAAGGTGATTTATTAGAATTCACTTTTGTCTTTTTGATGGATTGAAAATCTAGAAATTTCATTGGTCAGACATTTTTTAGTTAATTGAAACGGAGTTGTATCCATTGTATCACTGTTAGATACGTTATCAATTTAACTTGCACAAGCTTGCCATGAAACTAGCACTGATTCCACTAGTTCCGAATTCCAAATGCCAATAGTTCTGAATTTGTTATCAAAATAGATCCTTTTGTTAACTTGGTACAATCAGTAAGACTATCCTTGTATTATCTTTTGATATTATTTTTATTTTTATGCTAACAATGTGTGCTTTAAACTTCCTGTTTACTCTAGAATTCAGTTTAACATCTTCTTCAACATTTCAATTTTGATTTTTGCTTCTCAAATCTTTCAATGATTAGTATGATTGTTACTATTTATAGTTTAACATATATGAAACAACATTTGTACAGAAATAAGCACTATAATGTCATTTTTCCTCTCATGGGTTTTCGAAAATTTTCGGGAATAAAGCAAAGAGTTAAGGTAAAAATTTTAATAAAGTATAAAACGATTTATTATATTGAATTATATTAATTAAAAGGTCATTTTTGAAGAGGAATATTAATTATAATTTTATATTCATGATCTACTATTAATAAGAATTTTTTATTATTTTATTTTAAAAGAATAAATTATGTATTAATAATGCTTGTTTTGCTATTTTCACAAAATAATACAATAAACTAAATATGATTTTGGTATTATTCTGTAAAAATAATAATGTAAATTTAATTAACATACTCCTAGAGACATTAACTAATTAAATGAAATATGCCAAACATAGTAATGTAATTTATTAAAAATTGCGTCTAAAGAGTAACTATTTCAATATTTGATCTTCATAATCTATTGTTATTAAGAGGATTTGAATTCATTATGTTAATGCACTAGATTATATACAAATGAGTTTAATTTTGAGAAATAAGAGTTTATTTTATTCTTTTCATTAACTTTTCCGAGCTTAGCGACTAATATCTCCGTCAAATTGTTGATAATCTCTCCTTTTTCGCTGCCTTAGGACATCTTCAGCGAACATTCCAAATTTTCTTCCTCGGAGCAATTTTCTGTTTACATTTTAGTGACAACTTTCTAAGTAACTTCTAAAGATATTTTTTAATTCAACTCAATACCACTGCAGGACAACAGTTGAAAATATTTAGAAAATTCTCTCAAAAAGTGTTTTTCATAAAATCAATAGAATTTTACTCGGATATTCTAGTTAATTTTTTTAAATATAGGAACTGTATAATTTTGATTTTTATTCATTCAGAAAAAATATAAAAGGAAATTTTTGAACAATGATTCACATAAACATCTTGATTTAGTAACTTTTTCTGTTATGGAAAGTTTACAACGATTTAAACAACCTAAAAGCCTCTACATAAAACAATTTTTCAAAATGTTTACAATTAAATAGATCTGTTAGATTTATGCATAATATATGAATAGTTTTTGTACAAGATTAAAGTGTAATTTAAAACTAAATTTTTATATATGCCAGGTATTACATTTTTTAAAATTTTAATGTACATTTTATGCATTGCTATTTATTTACGTATATTAAGATCAGATTTTATTGTTGTGGTTATTTCTTTGGTTCATACTCCTAAAGTTTTCCTCGCCATTTGGCGTTATCTCTGCATTTTGTGTTTCTATCTTTTTTACTGTACTAGTATTTTTTATCGGAGTTTAATATGCTTTTACTAAACTGTAACTAAATATTATTTTTTGATTCTCCTTTTTCCAGCCAATATATAAATACTGTGAGCTTTCTAATATAAAATGCTTTATCTGTTTAGAAACGTTCTACCTAAAATTTACTTGAAATCCCGAAAATTTATCCATCAACTATAGATAAATCCTGATGACTAAAAATAGAATTTATTGTAATGGAAATTTCTAAGCCTTTTATATAAAACGAAATTCAAACAGAAATTTATGTCACATTCATTTTATCAAATAAATTAATAAAAAACAGAATCGTTTTACTGTAATCTCAGGAGTAATAATTGTAAAAATCACTGGAGTAATAGTTTATAAATCACATTTAAAATATTTAAGAAAAACAAATGTGTTGAATGAATAATTAATAACAAGACACGCTCAAAATGTACCACCAATGAATAATAACTGATTTAAACTAAATTCACAAATTAGGCCTTCATTAGATTAGTTCAAAGTATATATTCTTATAGAATATCAATTAGACTATATAAAAATCTGGATTTTCTGTAACAAAATTTCAAGTTAGTATTTTGCAGTTTAATATTTGTAACAGTCTTTTTTCTAAAAAAAGAAGTTTTCTTTGTCAATTAATTGTCGTTTTTTTATCACTAGGATATCAACTACTTTAGAATTAATAGTTTAAAATGAATTTTCAAAAGTTTATATATATATAAATCCTCGCTTATGGAAGAGACAAATAATTAAATTATCTCGACTTAAAACATATGAAGCCTTGGAATAAATATGTTTTTAATTTAAAAGATAATAAAAAGGAAAACAATATCAAATGCTTCTTTTGTTTATTATTTTTGAAAACAATAAAACTCGAGTCAGTACTCTTCGTGAGCTCAAAATGTTCGTATTTTCGTATGAAAATATTCCTTCTTTTATAAGAAAAATTCTTTGTTAAACTTTCCTTTTTCAAGGATTTCTTGTCTCTTCCCTGCCGAATATACAACAGAATATTATTCTAGAAAGAATATCTTAACTCATGCGTGAACTGAGTAGGACAAAATTGATTTGACGTCTAATTCACAAACATTTGAGTCCAACTCAAATATTCTCTCCTGTAGCTGGAGGGAATGGCCAAAGTCATCCACCAATGAATATTTCGCCTTGAAACTTTCAGCTGTTGTATAGCGCTGTCGCAAACAGCTGCCGAAAAGTTGGTGGAGTTATTTTATATTTCACTCTTCAAATAATATCCTGTATCAATAATTGGAGGTATCAATTATTTTGCAGAAATTTCATCATCTAGTATGAAATTAAATCCACGTCGGATGAACAGTCAAATATTTATTTTCGGCCAACATTCAGAGCGACCAACTCTCTGATTTCTACATGGTTTTCCTCGGTATAACTTCTTCAATAATTTTGTTATTACTGCTGCTATCTTTCATATTATTGATTACTTTGACTTTTAACATTTTAAATATGTCTTTACAGACTGCTTTAAGAAATATTTCTTGGTTTCTATCTATATATTTATTTAACAAATTATTTTGCTGAACCATCATCAATATAAAAATATTTTTCTATTTAAAAAAGGTGATGCATCTTTCTTGAGATGTATCAATTTAATCAAAAGTCTTATCTCCTAATGTAAAATATTCTGATACAATTATTTATTTTGGCTGTGTTTGAGAATGAATTTGGTTTATACAAAAAAATTAGAAGCAAACTTGTTGTTTTAAAAAATAAAATGATAAATTTTAATAAAATCTTAGGTATTACAACAGTTTTGATAAGTAAATTTATAAAATGAATTAGAAACTAAAAAACAGTATTTGTATTTTGTAATATATATTTTGAATAATTTCACACAATAATACGAATTTACCCAATTATTTTTGGAAGAAGAGCATATCTGACATTTTTAGGTAAATCTTTTCATCCAGATACGCAATCAAATTTTATAGACAAATAATACAATAAACAGCAAAATATATTCAACATATTTTTAGAGAGAAACGGTTTAAATAAAACGCGGAGATTAAGAACTATGGGAAAAATAATGAAACAAGGGGATCAATGCAATTTCCTGGAGGTCTGTAATGATTTTGCGGATGGAAAAGGATTAAAGAAAACTAATGTGTTTACAGTGTCAGTGGAACCATTTCCAATATTAGAATCCATTATTTGAATGTATGAAATGCAGGAAAAAAAGCTAAAAAAATTCCCTCTAAAGCATTATTTTACATTTATGCACGTCAATGAGAAAAGTATCAGATCTTTTCATTGCATGACCTTACAACTCTGTACCATGTAGCTTCCAGAATAAGAATGGCTTTTCAGGGAGATTACTTTTGATGGTCTTCCATTATTGTTAGCCTTTGACAGGTTGAAAGGGTTGCAGCACCATAGCTTGTGGTTAACACAATGATTTATATGGGATATATATTGCATGTAGTACTTTTTCAGATTATCTTAGTTAGTAACTTATGCCACCTACCTGATGTTAGTATAGTTGAGTTAGTTTATGTTATGCGGCAGTTGTAAATTGCTAAATATTTTTTCTCTACTTTCCATCACTTAGTATAAAATAAAATGTTTGTAAAAATGATTGAAATTTTAGCAAATGTGTTTTCTATAACCGAATAACCTACACTCATTTTTTCATTGTATTAGAAAGTTTGCATTTTATTAATTTTTATTTTTGTATTATTGAAGAATAACACATTTTATCACTTATAGCGTATTTAAACTAAATTTATTTACATTACAGAAATAATATTACCTTGATGTAACTGAAGGAAAATTTAATCAATCATAATACAATATTGTGCACAGAAAAAGAAAATTTTTTATTGGACTTTTAAAAAAATGTTTATTTGGTACTAAATTATCTATATATTATTTGTAAACTTAATGCATGTGAATAATTAAGAAAAACCAATTCCTGATATATTGCATAAACAATTAGACGGACACTGTTCTAACAAAATTTTTTTGTTTAAAATTTAAAATGGATGTATTTTATTGCATTAGTTTTCTTTCCTCTCTTTCTAGTAAAACATCCTCGATTTCTAATTATTTGCTCTATTGTGTTTGAGTACCCCAACGCTGGAATTAATAATATTTTTTACAGACAACTTCACACATAATCACATTATTACTATATCTTTTGTCAGGTGATATAGACGGTTTGTTGGTGAAAAAGTTTGATTTAGTTGAGTAGTTTTTGTTCTGCGCTCTGGCAAATATGAAAAAGTAAGAGGAGTTTTGATATATATATATATATATATATATATATATATATATATATATAT
>JAPDSC010132895.1:263815-289537 GCA_026290005.1 Latrodectus geometricus | reverse complement strand
TATATAAAGGATAAATTCTTAGATATTGCAGCAAAGATTATTCAGTTGCGTCATATCCTCTAAATGGGTACAAAGAATTCTTAATACTGCTATCTCCTGTACAGAATTTTCTGGTTTCAGTCACAGTTACAATTGAGCAATTGGAGGTTCGTGTTGAGCCTTTATTTTCTGTATGCATGCGGATCTTTCGAGGTGCAATAACCAATGGTTATTTAAAAGAGCCTTACATGATCTTTTAGCTATTATGTTATGCACTAAATAATCCCATCATAACTGAATTACTAGTGAAAAATACAAAATCTGTTCAAAGGTCTACAGTAAGTCAGCTATATATTTTTGAGTGCACGTTGTGTCCAAATCTTTATTTAATACTTTTTTACAGACAGTTGAATATCTTTATTTATCTCAAGGGAGAAAATGAAAAAAAAATTCTAACAATCCACTTCGATTGATTGGGGTAGAATCTAGAATCTCTCCCTCCAAAGAGATTAACGGTCCTATTGCTACATCAGTGTATCACTTTATAAAGTTAAAATCGATGATTTTACACTTATCCTAATATGATGCAAAAAATATTGGAAATGCATGTCTGAATTTAGCTTTTTGCAGCATTGTATTAACTTTAAATGATGGTTGATTGTGATGGAGAAAAGTTTGGAAGACACTCCACGAAATTATTTCTTTCATTTTAAGTGCGTGTATAGTAATTTACTTTCGTAATATTGGCAACAAAAATTATTTAAATGGTACATAAATGTATCATGAATCGTGGATAAATCGTGGGAGGAGCAAGGCAGATGTTCACTTTTGCACTGATCATACAGTTTCAAAGAGTCTGAACAAGTAAGCTGTCTATTGATATAAAATACTGAAGCATTCTGATTACCATATGCGTATTTATATATTTGTAATTTCTCCCAACTTTACTGATTGATTGGAAAAGGGGTTTGAGACACACATTAGTAAAACTACATAATTTTTTATCTAATATCTATTGTCTATTAAATGAACTGAATCCTGAACTCAACTTTCTGTTCAAAATTATAGCACTATTATAGGGCACAGTTAGCCAACCAACGAAAGGATATTAACTTTATCAAAAAGATAGTCTTATTTAAAGCATAACCAAAATCCAGATTTTAATAAATGGATTTATCTAGATGGAAAAATACATAAAATTATATTTTATATCTTAAATTTCCTTAATTTTGCGACTTTTATTTAAAATCGAAGCAAATGAATCAAACTATTGAAATTCATTACTTTTTCTGAGTAGAAAAATTTATTTATGTCTTTAACTATATTGTCTTATTTATGCCTTTAATTCACAAAATTCATCGTTTCAAAAGTTTTTGTGTTATATTTTTAAAAATTGTTATTTTTCCGTATATGTTTCAAAATGTCTTTTAAATTACTAACAACAAATATGAAAGGCTTAGTGCAACGTTGTAGAATATTTCATTTCCGTCCTAGATAAGCATGATATGACTCGTCGAAAACTGCGCGAATGAATATAAAAAGTGACGTAATCATCCATAATCAACTGACTCTAGACCGAGTTTGAATTTGTAAACTTTCATTGCAACGGACAGCTGAAATTGTGCTCTGGTGGGAATAATTTGCATCAATCTTGCTACTGATATAATTTGTAATCTGAAATTTTTAGTAAGTTAACTGTAATTTGATTCGTAGTATGTTACACGTGTTTTTATTGTTTTAATAACAAAAAACTTGCATTTTCTAAATTTCTTTATTTCCAGTTTTTGTTTTAAATATGACGACAGAGAACGAAAAAAAAAAATAAAAATAAAAATACGAACAAAAAAATAAAGGTTTTAATAATGTGTGGGAGGGGAATTTCTTTTTTATTGATAATAACAGAAAATCATTAAGTGTTATTTGTAATACTACGATCAAAAATTATAAAGCTAACAAATTACGTCGATATTATGAAAGCAATCATTCCCAGTTTTCTAATGAATTTCCTCTAAATTAAGAGCAGAAAAACTTGCTTCTTTAAAACCAAATTTAAATAAACAACAGTCAATTTTGATGACCCTTAGCAATTAGGCTAATAATGTGGCTAAAGCCAGTTTTGTTATTGTCTGGAATATTGTTCGAGCAAAATGTCCGTATGGGGAGTGAGAATTTATTAATGAAACTTGGAAGATGTAATTAAAGTTTTATATTTAAATAATGCAGCATTACACAGAACTGTTTCGCAAATTTCCATCTCAAGACACAAACGAACGAGGTGGTATATCTGCAACTTATACATCTCTTGAATATAATTGAATATAACTTAATAAGTGATTTGAAGAATTGTATTGTATTTAGCTTAGCCCTTGACAAATCGACAGATACCACAGGTCTTCTTCAACTGGTAATTTTCACTTACGTTTTCAAAAAGAGTTATTAAAATTAGCACTTCAAGAGTCAACCCGCGGTTTCAATATTAAAAACGAATTAGATTCCTTAATGAAAACTTTTGATGAGCCTCCTAATTAACTTGTAAGCATTGCAAATGATGGAGTTCTGGCAATTGGTAAAAAAAAATAGTCTTATTAGGCTTTTATTCGGAAATTGAATAGGGAGGTCTGAGTTTGAATCCCGGTTCGGGCATGGATTTACTTTCTCTCTCCTGTCTTTGTACTTTCGTTGTGTGAATATTTGCCTACCCTATAAACGGGTTGCCATGGCACGTGTGTTAATATGTATAAAAGAAGAAAAATCAACTTCAACGTGAGCTACAAGCTTATTAGCATAGAGCTCCAAAAATGTCCATCATAACCTAACCTAGGAAATTGAAAATGATGCTTAAAATATTATAAGAGGATTTCTTGGATTGAAACCGTACTTTCAAATAAGCTGGATATTGAAAATTTTAGTGTAAAATAAATGTGTACTATATAAAAGTGACTACTTTTGTGTTGAAAAATCTAAATTTGATTCTTAGATTTTTCCTTGTAAAATGTATTTAATTTTTCAGTAAAACTCATGGATTCTTTTAATAATATGGTCCGGATATCAGAAAGTACCTTGTACTTTTGAATTAACGCCAAGTGTCTCTTAGTACATTTCCGAGCTACAAATTTTCTATACAGAAATAACACTTCACCACTGTAGCACAACTCGGAGTTTTTACATCATATTCCTTTCACAACACTGATACTTTCATTAAGTGTTATCATTGTTCGCAATATCGATATTCATCGAAAGAAATATATGCAATTGCTTTTTCAACTGAATGTCCTTAAAACTTCAGCTCTAACTATATTTTTACAATAGTTTATTACATATATTTCTAATGAGAAAAATGTTTTAAATTAAGTAAATGATAATAAGGGAGAGACTGGTTCTAAATTAGAATATCCTATATATAAAAAATAAAAAAACTATATTATCAAAGCTTCTAAGCAGTTTCGAGCATGTTATATGTGAACTAAAAATTGTTCATATGTTCCGTAAACTAACTGAAGTAAGACACAATGCATGTTATGATTTAAGTCATTTTCTGTATTTAAAAAGTTCTTCAAATTCCTGTTAAAGGAGTCATAGTAAAGTTTAAAAGGATTAATCATAAACGTCATACATTTCCTACATTTTTAATGATTTGTTTGACTTTTAACTGCAAATTTTAACAATTTTTTCTGGAAATTTTGTCATTGTTTAATCAAGTGATCATATAATGGGAAAATTTATAAATTCATAGACACTCTCGCTAATTTTAGTATTGTAAAATATTAATAGGGCTCTCACACAGTCTTTCTGAATTATTTATTTTGGTGCGTAAAAGTTGTTCACAATTTTATTTCAATTAAAACACAACCACCAAGGAATGTCTAATGATTTTTCAATGAAATATTTATGATTTAAAGAATACATTAATGTGAGTCTATAAATTCTATGAGCTAAAACTTGATTTGACAGAGGTAAATTATATTTCTTGAGTAATTTTTGCGTATAATAATGATTTAAATAGATCTTGCTTAGAACGCAAAATTATTTAGTTCTTTTCAAAGAATTACCTATTAATGAGCAAAATATTCTATACTTAGTATTTTAAAGAAATTTCTTGCGTAATATGAATATACCCGTCATTCATCCAATTGTGTTGAATTACGCATACTTTGTCCTAAATTTAAGTAACTTCGAAATTCAGATTGTATAAATTCATAAAAATTTGAATGGAATATTTTAACTACAATTTTGTTTATTTTTATATATGTGGATAGAATTCCTTCTTTATACTTGTGTAATTTATGAAAAATACCTCTGGACATCCAATTTCAAAATGTGTGCTTTCTGAAAATACATTTGGAGATTGTTAGCTTTTATTACGTCTCTGAATATTAATTTAGAAGCAAACATGATATGAAATTAAAAATATATCTTAAAATTACGTACACGTGAAAAAATTACGTAATTTAAACTATTCTTCTTCATATACATATATATGTTCATTATTTCTGGAAAGAAGGTCGTGGTGTTTTGGTATTTAAAATATAATTTTATCGATAGAGCATTTCTAGCGATTCAGTGTCTACACGTTAAAAAAATCCCATTGTTCGAAGTGCTGACAAATAAAAATAAAAAATCATTCATAATATCAGGATTCATACTGATACCCCAAAATTACAACTGTAGAAATGAAAGTGACGACGTAGCAGCCTTAATTTAGATTCTATCAAGATCATTTTAATTCAAGTATCGAAGAATTTGATTTTGAAAGTCTGAATTCGAGTTTTCTGCGATTAGTGGCATTCATAGAATATACCTTTTTAGTTTGTCCCCATGTACATAACATGATATGAAAATTATTCCATTGGATGCTTTTAGGAATGAATGTAAGCACATTCGTAAACCTGAGTATAATTTCATATACCTCATTAGCAATTTGTTTTTATGTTTTAATCTTATACATTTTTTTAGCTGATTGTCTCATGCCGTGAGATATACCTCAACATTTCCAGACTGCGTTATTCATGTTATTCCCGCCGTTGCTATTCATGACTTAACTCAGTCCAGCGGAATTTACGCCGAGGCGGCTTTTTTCGGAAAGTTATGTAATATATACATTGAACTGCCACTGAATTAGGGATTACCTAGCATCCCTAATTCCTAATATGAATTACCTAACAACGAATTTGGCCTCCTCTAGCCTTTAGAGTGGTTGCCACAAGACGAGGCATAGATTCAACAAGATTCGGGAATGGCTCACCTAATATTGGCTTAAGCTGTTACTCTATAATTCAGTTAGGTTCTTTGGTACTGTGTGATGGCCTTTTTTGCCTTGTTACAAAATATTCGAAAGATGTTCAATAAGATTTAAGGGCTTCTAGATGGTTAATTTATGACAGAAAAGTCAAAGGAATGCTCATGAACTAGTCAGTAGCCAACCGGGACTTATGAGAGATGTTTAAAAACCCCATTACCGGGCTGATAACAGATAAACATAAACGGATGTAGGTGGTCACCCAGCAATTCTACGTACCGAATTGCATTGAGGGAGGGGAGGTTGATACACGCACCAAAAATCCCAAACAGTGCCACAAAAAACATCCCAGACCATGATTGAGCTACCATGCTATTGTACAGTTCCAAGCTGGCATACAGAATGCTTGGCTTTATGAGTCTGACGCCATATTCTCAACTTTCTATCGGCGTTAAGTAGTCGGAACCGAGACATACTTTAGTCTCTAATTTTTCTTACCCTGGAAAGGGATGCAGCTCGATAGCGAGTACTTTGCAATGGTACTCTCGTAATTCGACGGCTCTCGAAACAAGTAAAGCGAATGTTGCACATGGTAGACATGGTGAAGCGAGTGTTGCGCAGTCCGTTTACTGACTGTACGATTGGTACAGTCATTCGACTGAGTGGTAATTTGAGTTAATGTTTGGCTTCACTGGCTACGTACAATATGCCTGACATAGCTCTCACTAAACACTGTCAAGGCCAATTGTCCCTTGTAGTTTGTACGATCGCTATATTTTTTGTCCACCATCCATATATTCTAGGTATATTATTGACACTTTTGACCTTGAAAATCTTTAGCTGTCTGACGATTTCGGAAATTGAATGGCCCAAGCGTAGCGCACTTACGATTTGACCGCAACTAATTAACTAATTAACTAATTAAAACTAATTAAAAACAACCGTAGTACGCGCTATATATGCAGCGCCGTCACTTGCGTATAAATGATGAGCAGCGCTACATAATTTGCGCATCCCTTGATATCCCTACCTGATTCAGTGGCACTTCAGTGTATATATAAATGTATTCCGGGAGAATCAAAAGTCAGGACCAACTTTATAAGTGAATAATTCGAAAGAGAATCAAGTTGCAATGATACCGTTTGCACCATAAGGATGAAAAGGAAACCGTGTTTTGTGTGTGTGGCAAATAATAAAAAATAGATTTGTGTGCGACCAACAGATGGCGTTGTCGGATTTCTGATCTAAGATTAGGCAAATCCATAATTGATATAAAAAGGAGAAACTGCAGCAGGTGATGGTAGTCAAAGCTCACATGCATCGAAATGGGATAGTTGAGAAACCTCTCTTATTTAAACTGCATAATAAGAATTTGGAAAGTGCCATTGCGGCATTGCGAGCATATCTCTACATGAAGAGTATGCGAGATAGCAAAGGACTAATGTTAGACTTCTGCATTGAGCAAAGTGATGAAGAAATTTGAAGCTACAGATTCTTTGGCGTCATGTTAAGGGAGTAGACATCCCTTAACAGCGGCTCTTATTGACACGACAGTGGAGCAGACGAGGCAATCTATGTCGACGGTTTCTGCATATGGGGAGTACAGTGTTCGAGATATTTCGAGGCAGACAGGAGTGTTATATGGAAGTACCTAGAGAGCACTGCGAATAACTCTGAAAAGGTATCCCTACAAGCTGCAACATAGCCAAGAACTGAAACCTTTCTAAGAGGTCATACATATGGGTTTCAAAAGACTTACTGTCACTGGTCAGCGATATGCGACACTGTTACAGAACAACATTATTCTTGAACTAAAAGCGCAACAGGCACTTCGAACACAGTCACCTTTATTCAAGATAGAACATCACCTCCTATTTCTCTGCCTGTGCAACGCCTGCTACGCTCAACATTTGGAGAGAATCGCATTATCAGACTCAACTTAAATCACGCATGGTCTCCAAGATCTCCCGATCTGACACCCAGTGACTTTTGATTGTGGGGATTCTTGAAGTAAAAAATCTACCGTGACCAACTGACACTACTAGCAGCTCTGAAAGATGCCATCTGCTAAAATGCTTTCCATAACGCAAAAAATACAACTAAATACTCGTGTGGTGACTCGTCTCACAGCTATAATTCTGAATGATGACAGATCATTAAACATTTACTGTACACTAATTAACAGTAATTAAGCTGACTTGTAAGATGTCAACATTTTTTCATTTGTAAGTCATCTTTTGGTGAAATAAAACATTATATCGCCATCTGTTTTGTCGCCAACATAACAATTTCTGTTATTCGTTGCCACCCATAACCATGTTTTTTTTTTTTCGATCCATGTTTTGTTGCAAATCATATCTCTTAACTCGATTCGTTTCAAATATATATATATGTATATATATATATTATTCCCTATTAAAGTTCGTCCTTACTTTTGGATCATCCGATGTATATATAAAATTTTCTAATTAATATTCTGCTTGTTTTAAATAATAATGATTTCCTTATGCATCATAGTTTTACCGATAAAATATGCGGGTGAATGTCATGAAAATGTTCTGATTTCATAAAAAAATTGATATTAATTTATTTTAAAAAATTAATGTTTCTTATGCTCGGTCTTCTTGGAAATCTTGATTGAAGGGAAAACAGAGTGGTCTGATTTTCTAAACAAGGACATTGGAGTTGAATGATATTTTATTTTCTTTCAACCGCTCCAACATTTTTCATTTTCAGAAAAAAATTGCGTTTTTAAAAATTATCTTCAGCTATTATCTGTAAATTTCTTCCTAGTACAATACGAATTTAAAAGTTGAGCGTTTGTTAGAATTATGCATTTAATACGAGAGTTTGCTTTTAAATTTAATTTGCATTAAATTTTTATTTCCATTGTAAGATAAGACTTAGTAATTTGCTAGTGGTTTCATGTCCTTTTTATGTGGCTAATATTTGTTCAAATCCTCTAATAATATATAATAATAGTAGTTTAACTTTTATATTTATTATGTGCAGTATTTTTCTAATGTATTTCAAACCAATGTTAGAGTTCCTTGTGTTGCGAATATATAAAGTTTTTTTTCTGCATTCTTGTGTGTGTGTGAATATTTGTGCATTTTTTTGGAGCATTATTTCTTTTATTATTGCAAAAAGTAGTCACTTGAAAGTTATAATCATAAAATCAGAAATATTAATTGAGGTAATATATTTAGGAAATTTTTGTTTACGCAATTAAATTTAAAAAAAAAAACTGCGCTTAATGGAATAGCTAGTTTATCTCTTTTCAATCTGGTTGGTGAAGGTTCAAATTCTGTGATTTGGTCTTGATTGATATATTAGGTTTTTTCCCCATTTTAAAATACCTATCTTTAATTTATTGCAATTTCCTTTCAGGCTGTTCAACATATTCCATTGGACAAAACAAATATGACGTTATCGTGGAAACTACAGCTATCATAGAATGAACAAATTCATGTACTTAGAAATGATCGAAAGGGCAATTGCAACTACAAAAACTGCTTCAATGTCTTGAAAAACGCTAAAGGTAATAAAAAATCGCATTTTCATTTTCAATGCAAATTAAAAGACTCACTTCTGTTAGTAAAGATGATTCTGTAAAGATCATTTAATGTTAATCTTCCGTAGTTAAGCATTTTAAACAATTTTAATGGTACTTTCTAATGATAAAGTTTTCAGCAGGTTTTGATTTATAAAGGATACAACATTATTGATCATTCAGTGTAAAGTGATTATAGATGCTACTTAAGTGACAAATTTACCTGAATCATTAAAGAAAATCATTTAAAGAAGTGAATCATTAAAAAATCTGTAATCAATGTTTCATTTGGGAAGTTGATAATCTGGATTACAAAATATAAAATACTTAGGATTTAAACGTGTCTTATTTTTGTAAATGTTGAGCATACCAAATTTTAAATTATATTTGTTTCTTATTTAACGGTATTCACATTTGGCATTAATAATTTAAGTTATACTTTGCACTTGTACAAGAAGCTTTAATTTGAAGGTGTCAGTGGAAAACGTACATCACTCACATCGATAAAATTCTTATCAAAATTTTTGTTGATATAGTCCAGCTAGAAAATTAAGATTTGGTCTCAGTTATATATTTTTGTTCATGTTGAGCTTGAAGTATTGTAGTTTAATATGCTCTCAAACATTGCACACATCGACAAGTGTTCATTTGATGTCTCTATGAACATCTATATTTGACCTAAATTTATGCTTTCTTTGAAATTCTCAAATAATAGAAAAAAATAAAAAACATTTTTTACCACCATTGGCATCTAAATCATTTAAAATAGGATTTACAATAGTTCTGAAAATAGAAGCATTACATTCTGAAAATCGGAGCATTGATGATTGAAACCATAAGCAATACTTTTGCTTAAGAGCAATAATGCTCATATATCATGATTCCAGTTTTCTTCTTTTTAAAAGTAGAAACAACGGTATTTATTTTATACATTCCATTGTTTTAGATATATTTATATTCCTACGCACGTAATAAAATCCCTTGATAATTTAATACGTAAGAACTAAGATTACATTTATTTTTCTTATGGACTAATAATTGTATAATTTTACAATGTAACACCAACAATTAAATTATGAATTTATTTGGTAATATAATATATAAGGCTAAACTGTAAATTTAACAATAATATTTAATATATATATATATATTAAACTCATTGCAGATTAAGTTATGCACATAAAATGTTGGATTTCAGTTGAATTCACTTGGTAGATACAGAGTATTTTAGTAACAGATATTTTTTTCCAAATGTGAATATTTTATATTAATATATCCGATATAGGATTTTAAAGGATGCCATCAATTTCTAAAGGTCTAGTTACGTCATAACTTTATGGACACAACATATTTCATCATCCAATAATAACGTTACTCAAATAATGATATTTATATTCCTTAAGAGTTTAAGATTTGTTTAGTGTAACAGACACATCGAAGAATAAAAGATAGCTTTCAGTTAAAAGCTTGTGAATGTGATGTTCACCTCGAGCATGACTATAATTGTAGTATATCAGAGTTCATTTTAAACTGTTGGTCCCGAGAGAATTGTCCCCTAAAAAAGTAACAAGCAAACTGAACTTGAGTTCACTTTGGCTTAGCGATAGGACAATGCTCTTTGGAGCATAAAGTCACGAGTTTGATTCCCTGCCACTGTTGAACAATGACAGATGTATGCTGTGCTACACGCCTGTCAGAGTGTGTGCTTGAGGGTTTTCCAGGTTTCCTCCAAAAAGACACATACATACGGCTCACTGTCTATGAAAAGTCTTCCTAGAAGTCAATATAAGACGATAAGTTTTCAAACTTACAAGTGAATTCAGTTGTTAATCTGTTGCGTACGCGGTGTCCATTCAAATTGACTGAAATTAAGAGCAAAGAAATAAACGAATGCTTGGAGATCATTTATGCATTATTTCATTCAGTAGGTTGGATTTAAATATAAATTGAAACTCTGAAATCAAAACATAAAATATGTATGCAAAAATTGTATTGTTAAGAGCAAATTGGAGAAGAAACCAAAGTTTCAGCGTAATGGTCGACAGTGAATCTTAATAGCATTTTGATGAGAATTATTTACTGTAAAATAATTATTTTATATTTCAAAATAGGAAATTAAGGATTAACCATATATATATATATATATATATATATATATATATAAAACCTATAATAATGCTATCACATATCTGCTGTTCATTGAAATATTGGAAAAATAATTATTGATGAAAATAATTGATAACAGTAAAATATATAGAAAATATATAACTATTTAGATAAATTTTATTTAGATTAATCATCAATAATTAAATTTATTAGTTTTCATTAAAAATATTATCCGAGAGTCATAACACGTCTTCGCTCTTAGTATTGAATACATATCGTATTCAGCAGTACTAAAGCTAGAATAGAGTTACTCTTAGAATATATTATAATAGATATCTTTAGTATTCTTATAAAGAAAATTTTCCGTATTTTTCGGGGAAAATTCTTAAAATTACATAACTATATCCAGATAATATTTCAGAAACTAATGTGTGTTTTCTAAGAAATAAACATAGCTAGAAAAGTTTATCATTAAAAGAATGATTTTCATCCCACATAAGATCGAGAAATATTTTTCTTTATTCATAATATGATCTCTGAAATATCATTTACAAATCCAACATTTTATGCGTAGCTGCACCATGCATTTACAGGTGGCCAATAAAATTGCAGTAATATATATAGAAGGAATATATTGAATCAATATTATATTTTTAATATGTGTGTATGAAATGCTAAGTAATGCACATCATAGGCTTGAAAACGTATTTTCGTTGGCATGTAAGACAATATATAATTATCATTACTAGTAATGGGTTGTTGATGATTACAATGGGCAAATTTGATGATTTTAACGACACCATTTAAATAGCAAGCTCGTGTGATTTGTTTCAGACATCATAGGAAGCCAAAACTTTGGTAACGATCAGTAAAGAAATGGCCATTTTAAAAACAATCCGTGAAGTATATAAGTAATATGATTTATTTACAATTTCTCTCCTTTAGATGTACTATGGGATACATATATATTTGCTGTTTAATGACTTAATTCTCTTGATTAAATTATCAAGTACTTTAGAATGAAAGATTTAAGGACTGAATCCCATAAATATTGAACATTAAGACATAAATATGATAATTTAACTTTGCTTTGTTGCTTGCATTTGATTGAATGAATTCGATTTTAAAAGAAGCCCTCGCAGTTGCAAACATCACAAAATCTTAAAGCTAACGAGAAATTCTACAATAGCTTGTTAATGATGAAGCCTATCTTTTTTGGCTTTAGATTACTATCATCATTTGCATCACACATTTTATCTTTGGAATCCCATTAGCTCCATGTTTTGTGAACGGTATTTTAATAAGTGTATATCAAAGTTACGATTAACTTGTGACTGAATTCAAATTTGAGGTTGTTTCCGTTAGTTAATCTTGAATCAGCTCTTATGAGGTAAAAGATAACTCTCTCTGACGTCAGTCAGAAAGATTTGTTAAGACATAACTTTCTGACGTCAAAGTGATAAACCGACCAATCATCTTCCGTACTTAAATGGCCGATTCTTAAATAATTTTACGCAATTTTACTAGTTCATGAACCTAGTATAGGAAACTAGTAATTAAAGATCTGTTCTGTGGAAAGGAAATTATTGCATAGTACTACAATTTTAGTGGCCAGCTGTGTTCATTTGACATGCAAAAAGCAAATGATTACATTATTTAATAACAGAAAATACGGTTCTAAAATTTAATTATTTTAAATAACTTTGTATATTATAATAATCTAAACAACAATTTTATTCAAATAAAATTTTTCCAAAATACTAAATAGTATATATGAATAATGTACACAAATTTCGTAAAATCTATTCAAAATATAAACAGTAAAAATGTTTTCAACATTTTTCTGATTATTTCTTTAAGTTATATCTTCGATAACTCAGTGTCTAAAATCACATTTATACATAAGCATTTGATAAAAAAAAAAAACTTGCTACTCTGAAATACCAAATTTACTAATTTAATTTAGCTGAACATAACAAGTATATTTAACGATAGTATAGTTCTCAGTTAGTCTGTGTGCTTTGTTTCTGAAACAGAGCTGATTTATTTCCAATTTGTGAAAAAGAAATTTTTAGAACTGTATGGATCCTTAGGATCAAATGTGATTTCGGTAATTAACAGTATGTATCAAATGTTATGGAGTGCATTTGTAAACTACATTTTTTTTAAAAAAATAATTAGACTTTTAAAATTGGATTCAAAAATTTTCTATGCTAGGAGAATTTATATTATTGAAAAATTATTTGAAAATTTATCTCAGCTGCCTAGATATGTGCTCTATAAAGCAAGAGGAGATGGTATAAATAAAAAGGTTAAATTAGGTAACTGCGATGCTTCTCTGGCTGTCTATTTTTGCCAATCGGAGCCACTAAACATAGCCAATCATTTCGTTCTATTAAACATTTTTCAAGTGAAGAAGCCGACATCTGAATTGGCAACCTCTCCTCACCATACCATGCAAGTAGAGGTATATTAGATGTACAACTCAACCAGATTATCAAACTCAATTTCTTGAATTAAACTAAAATAATAGACTTGTAATATAACGAGGACTTGAAAAAATAACATATAGGAGATTGTTTTATTTAATTTTTAAAATTAAAGGTATTTATTTTGCATTTCGGAGAATCTTATATAATTCTCTTTTTCATTTTCATAATTTCTATAGGTAAATCAATATTCATTTCACATTCTTTAGGTAAATTATTATTACACCCTAAAATATATTCAATGATTTTGTTTCATCTAAAAGAAATCAATGTTTTTAGTATTATGTATATATAATTTTAGACACCTTTATATATTAAACGAGGAAGCCATGATATATTTTAAAGAAATTATACCGTAATTCATCTTCTAATTTCCTTCTTGCATTTCATCAATCTTTCAAAAGAGTAATATTTTTAAGAGCAAGATCTTAAGAAGGTCAATGTTTTGGTGTATTTATTTGTAATTATGAACAAAGATTAGGTCCGGTAGTAAATTTGAGAATTTTTCTAAGGTATAAAATTTTTAATAAAATTTTATTCTATTATTTCTTCGTATGTAGATTCGTAGAAAAAATAAATCTTTCAAACGCAAGTCAATTTTACTTTTTTGAAGAAATGCCAGATAACAAATTAAGAATGAAACATTTTTAAATTTGTCAAAGATTTTAAGAAGTATTTTATTAAAAAAGAACACTATTTGGCTAAGAAAACTGGAATTCAGCAATTATTAATGTTAGAAATATGTGAATTGAGATGGTGTTAAAGATAAAAATAATATTTTTTTCATATTTAAAATAAGGAAAAATACTTTAAAATTAAATTGAATTTACAATTAAAATTGTAAACATTTTAATGATTTAAATATCTTACTCGCATAATTTAATTTTGAGAGTATAATTTAATTTAATTTAACTTCAGATATTTTACTCTTTTGAAAAATTGAGTGAATAATAGAAATTAAATGATTCAAGCAATAGTATAATGGAAAAATTTTTAAAAATTATTTTCATAAAATAAAATTATCTAACATTTAAAAAAAAATTATAAATATTAAAATTGGGAGAAACTCGTCTTCAACAAATTAATGGGAATTAAATTTGCGAGTTTGGTTATGAGAATCAAACATAAAAATATGATCATTTCACTCGATACGTGGTTAGTACCAAGTGATCATATTCAAACCTGAACGTTGATGGTATTCTTGAATATACGGTTAGGAGTGTGTTTGCTTATCCTGGTCACATAGGTAGAGAAGAGAGTACTTACACATTTTTCCTATATCGTCATCTTTGTTGTCAAGATTGTCATCAGAACCGTAATCCAAGCCTAAAAAGCAGATGCTTTGAGTCTTAGCTTGCTCAGATTTAAAAACGTAAATACAATAGATCCATAAAAATAGGATACAGCAATTATCAAAAAAGATGCTTTGAGTCTTAGTTTGCTCAGATTTAAAATCGTAAATACTATAGATCCATAAATATACGATACAGCAATTATCATTTGCATTTCTACGAGTTTTTGAATTTTTTGTTGATACGTAACTTAGATAAGGATGAGTATGTATCAGGTATAAAGGATTCATTTTTTGCTTAATTTAGTATTCTAGAGTAATTTCCAATTAAGTTTAAAAAGAAATTTTAATGATAATATTGACGAAAAGAGAAATGTTCAAGAAAACAATATTATATTTGTGAATATGAGATAAATAATTGCTTAAATACTAAATGTTAATAGAATATATATATTAAATACACGCACACATAGAATTATAATAGGTTTATTGAATATAAAAATTTTGGGACTGGAAATTATAATCAAAGGAAATGAAATCATATTGGAAAGGAAATTATAATCATAATTATTTAGTACAAATTTGTACTAAATGATAATTAGCTTAGTTGGTTTCACAAACAAGATTCTTTTAATAAAACGTATATTTTGCGCATCATAGTAAAAAATGTATTTTACTACATTTGGTAAAGCGAAAATGTATGACATTATTCATAAATTAAACGCTCTCTAGTTATATTAATTTGAAACATTATTTTCTATAAATAACCAAATTTTATTTAATAGCATGTACTATTATATATATATATATATATATATATATATATATATATATAATATTTCATTTAAAAATTCAATCTTCTTTTAAATAACCAGGCACCATAGATATTTTAAATCTGTGTGGTTCTTGCAGATTTCATGTTTCTTTACAATGTTTTGGGAATTCTTTATAGCAACGCGAACAAAAAGAGGAGAAACTCATTTATTTTTAACATTTATCCAAGAAGTTTTCCAAATAAATCTCAATTTATTTACTCCTTTGTGGACAAATCAAAGAAGAAGGATGAAATAGCATTTAGAATTCGTATTACTGCAAGAAAATAAGTTTCGGAAGTTTCTCAGCCGGAAGTGTAAGGATTTAGTTATTTGAAGAGGGCATTTGTTTTTGCAAGATAATATGCGCAAGTTTATTAATTTTGATATTGGAATGTTATTTTCATCAAATGTGCTTCATAAAATACTATATTTGCTTTTTTTTAATGAGGTAAAAATTATTTTTATGATTAAAAACATGTTTTGGAAATATTTGAAATTGTAGAATGCTTTTTCCCTTTTTAATAAAATTTTGTTAGTTTTTTATGTTGATATTTTTATATTATTGCATAGAAATTTTCCAAACTTAAATAAATAGAATCACTCTATTTGATATATCATAGAGTTAAAAATGTCATACCCTCTTTATTTACTATGTGAAGTCATATTTTATGTTATTCATATGTAAGAGGTGACAAAATTACTTATGCTTATAACATCTAAAGTAACCGAGTAAAAGTGTCCCAGTTTTTAAAATATTCATATCTTATTTTATGTCAATCATTTGATTTTCGTTCTGTTTAGGCTTTACCATATGAATATGGAAGGAAAAGGCTGTTTCCTAATTTATTTTCCAATATTCTAGATTCACGAGCTCTTTGAATAATGCAACAATACTTTCTCTTTATGTGTTGCTTTAAAACTTTAACTTTAGAGTTTCTAAACTTGGAAATGGAATTCAGGAAATCCCTTAAATAAATCCCTGCAGTTTCCCGGAGCAACAGGATGGAGGATACGCGTTAATGAAAACAGTCGGGACTTCGAAGTGATGCATTGGACACAATTCCTGTTATTGACCGCAAAAATCGACCAATCTTATCGATTAGAAGTTTAACATGTCAGTTTCGGCACTTTTGTTGAGGCTAAGATGCCAAGAAATGGAGAAACGGGTATGAAAGTCATCCTCCATAACGATGCAAAAAAAAAGTTTGATTTGAATTTTGCCGCATGTAATTTGCAGTCATTCCCCACATTTTAAACTGATTACGAATTAACAGGATATAATTATCTACTCTGTCGTAATTATATTGTGAATTAGATTTGAACTTTAAATTAATAAATTATTTAACTCTGAATATTAGCTGCTATTTTAATAATTTTATTCGCTGAATTTTTCCTTATTAAAATGAAACGGTATTGATTTGCAATTTCTTCTTTGATTTAATTACTCATTTAAATAATTTTTCTGGAATATTTCAGAGACTTTAAGACACTTATCGGAATTTGTTTAGTGAAATCCTAAAAAAGGTTTTGGATATTTTAATGGCAAATATCTATTAGACATCCTGCATGAAAGTTTGCAATAATTTTAGAAATTTTTACAGCCAAAATATGCTAAGTACATATTTAGACAAATTTCTTCATGATTTTCTGTAAATTTCTTCATGACTACTCCATAATTTTGGAGATGTACACATATTATAAAATTGTATATCATACGGTGTCGAAAGGAAAATGAATTTAAAAAATTCATACATTAAAAGAAATTTGAAATGCAGTTTTCAGTGAATTCTCACAGATCAATTTTACTATGAATATATGTATGATTTAGCTCAATCACCAGATTTTTCCATTTACATTACAAGAACATTATATTAAGAACAATAAATATACTGTGTTATGGAAATTTATTCATTAAAATATATTTCAAGTGAATGGATATATAGATATTTGAAATTGGGCCGTGTAATTTGCAATCGAATTGAAAGATAAATCAAATTGCTGATCAATCAGTTTTACTTTTCTTCTTTGGATTTATAAATTATATTTATTAAAGAAATTTAGACAAAATATACAGTATCATTTTTCAAAAATTGAATTCGATTATAATTCACTAAAATGTGTATATTGATCTTACTAACATTACATTTAACATCATTTGGTTGGTGATGTGTAAATTAATTACTATTACACATAATATTTAAATAATTAATTTATACATCATTTGTTTTACATTTCCTTTTTTTTAATGCTCATTATTTATACCCTTTCTTACAGACCTAGAATAAAGCTTTTTTAAAAACTCAATTCAAGTCGTTTAGGAACACATTTTCAGCAGAATTTTTGAATTTATTCATCCAAAATATTTGCTTCATTGATTCTAACTTGAGTTATGTAGTATATATGTATAATAGTAAGTACAGTATTAGCTGTTATTTGTATTTGATTTATTGATTGCACCTATTGTGTGTTGATATATATATATCTTAAAAGAGTTGTAACACGTCAATAAAAGGAGGGAAAATATAGTTCTTTCCAAATACCGTTTCAAAATTCAATTAGAACTTAACTTTCAAAGAGTTTGAACATTTTAAATAAAATATTAACATTATTTCTCAAATAAACCATTCAATTGATCTTTCAGATAAAATTAGTTTAAATTTTATCTGTTGAAACTACTAGTTAAGTTAAAAAAATCGAATTACTTCGGCTCCTACGAGTATTATTTGAATACTTCCCAGAAGCACTCAAACAACCAGATTTAATACGACATTCTTACAGCTTTCTAAAAAAAAACCTTTTAAGCATAATATTTTCATGAAAATATCCTAGAAAGTTAAATAAAATATTTAAGCTTTAAACTTTCATGTAAACACTGGAAACAATTCATGCGCTTAAAACCAAGGAAACGGGAATTAAATGAAAACACGAGTGATCATCTTTCAGAAATAAGCAAGATAACAGGACTATGCAAACATGGTATTAAATGCAATCGGAAAAAGATTTCGAAATAGTATTTTTATTCTAACAAGTAAAGCCAGTAAATAGGCCGATAATCATTCAAAAACAAACCCTTTTCTAGGGATTTAAAACAGTTTTCAGGAAGTTATGGAATTAGGCTTAGTAAAAAAAAAAACAACCACTTACCGGAATCTTCAGTGAAAATCGCTTCTTTAGCTTCTGAAATGGTTATAAGAGATTCTCGGCTGTCAAGTACCTAAAAGAGGAAACAAATGTTTATAAAATCACTGTTTTTAAAACACTTCTATTGAGCATTTTTTTGTCTAACCCTTTAAGATGCTTAGCTACCACTTCTTTATCATATGTGATGTTTGTCTATACAAAAATACTCTAACAAGGAAACATTTTCCAAAATAGTTTGTACTTCAAAAGGTTATCCTAAATAAAGTGATAAGTAGACATGGCTCTCGCCTCTTAAGAACAATTTGATGACTCCCTTAAAAGCATTATGAGATTTAAGCGTATTTCAATGGAACAATTTTTTCCCGAACAACTTCTATGCAGTATAAATTGAAGCAAATACACAAACTCAAAGTTCCGTAAGATTCTTCCGCTTAACTTAACTTTTATTTTTCTAAGCGGCATTAGAATTTTTAGTAGTCTATTTAGTGACAGACATTGCTTCTTTTAAAATGAGTTCAATTATAAAAGGAAATGGTAAATATTAAACTAATAAATTATTTCAGTTGCTGAATTAATTTTCAATTATCTATATATTTAGCTATTAATAAAATGAATAAATAAGCAATGGGACTGAGTTTATATTTGTAACTACAGTAAATGCTATATATTAAAATACGGTATATTTTGAATTTAAAAGTTTATAATGATTTTCAATCTCTTAAGTGAACTACTATAACAGCTATACTAACTTTCAATGAAAAATGAAAGTGTAATTTACTCAATACAAAATAATTTTTATAAAATATTATTAACATATGAGCAATGTACTGATACATGTAGGTTAATTAAAATAACATATAAGTCTCCAATAAAATTTTTCATAATATTTCAACAAGGATTTATTATTAACACTCAAAAAAATTCCTTTATTCCTCATTAATTATTAAAATATGAAAACTGATAAATATTATATAAAATGATAAAAACCCGATCAAATTTTTATATTTTAATGTTAACATATCTTTAAAAGATTTATTATATTGCATTTATAGAAATTCGCTTAGTCTTGGAAAGAAAATTAAATGCCTTGTAAAACAAAGCAAATTATCTTGTGAAAAAAAAATTAACCATTGAAACTATTTTTCTAAAAGCATTTTCAGACATGAAAAAAGTAACTAAAATTTAATGCACTGCAATTATAATTATTAAAAAAGTATCTCTATTTTTTTTTGCTCAAATAAACTTATATTCTGTAATTATTCAAAAATATAGCATGTAATTAAAAAATAATTTAGAGTAAATATTTTTAAGTTTATAAATCAAATTTAAATTTATTAAGTTTTAAATTAAGCTAATTTAAGTTTTAAGTTTATCTATCAAAAAACTTATGATTAAATGATATGATGTTTAAGATTCTATTTTCAAAGAAAAAGCTTTTGTAAAAATGCCCAAGAGTTCACAGTTTTTATTCCTTTTCTTTAAATAAGGAATTTTACATAAATAAACGAGAAATAAAATTACTTTCAATATAGAAAATTTTCCTTTCAATCCTTTCTTCATACTGCGATCATTTCAACATTTTCTAAACTTCAGTATCTACTAACTCATGCACCAATATATTCGTACATTTACTTTATAAAGAACTACAGAGTTATATAAATATTTTGGAGAGTAGCAAACCATCTGTATTTTTCCAATCCCTTGTCATATTCGTATGTCTTACCATGAGTAAAATACTTTCGATTCGTTGGATTTGAGAAACACTTTAGACCTGCGAATCCATTGTTATAATACGATTTTTTTAATCCCTTGTCATATATGCAATTTTACCGTGCAAACGAATGAAAAATATCTTTCATTCATAAGAAGATTTCAGAAAAAATATAGATTTGAAAATGCGTTTTTATAAGAAATGTAACTTTTTTTTATTGTTTCTATTATTACTTTTCTAGTAAAAATTAGAACGAATCTTTCATGTATAAGATAAAAATACTTTCCTTGTATTAGCAAAATGACAAAAAAGGATGTATATTTTATCATCATAACTCTATTCAGCTTTTAATAGTTAAAAGCAATTTTTTTTCCTTTGAAGAATCAATATGATTTTAAACAGATTTAGTTTCTCGATATATGTCTAAATAATTTAAAATTTCTTGAAGATGTAATGTAAGTATTAAAAATTAAAGTCTAAATTCAATTTCTAAAAATGCTTTCCTTGTATTTGCAAAATGACAAATTATTTGAGCAATTTGTAATGAGCAATTTTTGTTCTTGAAGAATCAATATGATTTTAAACTGATTCAATTTATTGATATATATTTAAATAATTTTAAATTTTTTAAGATGTAATGTCAGTATTAAAAATTTAAATCTAAGTTCAATTTCTAAGAATACTTTCCTTGTTGCAAAATCACAGAAAAAATGAGGTATTATTTTATCATCATAACTCCCTTCAGCTTGTAACTGTTATAAGCAATTTTTTTGCTCTTGAAGAATCAATATGATTTTAAACAGGTTCAGTTTCTTGATATGTATTTTAATTAAAATTTTTTTTTGGAGATGTAAGTATAAAAAGTTAAAGTCTAAATTCAATTTCTTGATATATGTTTAAATAATTTTAAATTTCTTGATGTTATATGAGATAATGAAAACATTAAAAATTAAAGTCTAAAAATATAGTTTTCTATGCCATTTATCTCTAAGTGCGTTTTTAAGCTTCTTAAACTTACATACTCTCTTTCAGTAGTAACTAATTTGCTTATTTTTTAAAATTTTATAATGAAATATTTTCTTAAAATCATAAACAAAATGTATCCAATGTTTATGTAAAGATTAAATTTTAAAATTATACATAAATTGATTAAATAATTGCAAAAATGCAAGAAGTTAAATCTTACAAAATTTGGCTTTTCGATTTTAAATAACAATATTATCACCAATTGAAAAAGATGCTACTTGATTCATGGGGGGGGGGGAAACTTTGGCCTAAAACATAAATTTTAAGTTGAAATATTATCATTTGACATGCCAACGTTTGATTTGTCACTAACTATTGACTTCAAACATTTATAAAACTCATTCTGTATTTGACAGATGTACATGCAGAAATTTTTTTAATTACTTTAAATGATAAATAACACGTGTTTTAAATTTTAAAAGTATTTACTGGATTTTTTTAAAAGCATTAATTGGATTTTATTCCTTAAATTCATACTAAGAATTTTGACCTGTATCATTTTTAGCTACTCATAAATATATATTCGTACTGCTACCAGAATTGAGAATGACATTTTTCTAAAAGTTTCTTAAGGACTTGGAAACTGCAAATATTTCTAATTCGTATTTTTTTAAAATAATAAATAATTTAAAAACTTATATAAATATGTAAATAATTTGAAGCACATTTATTGCTGGAGATATATATTTCGAAATAATGGTTGCAAAAATGAAAGCGATCTGTAAATGCTTCCTGGTATTATAAGCAAAATAATTCATAATTTTTTCGTTAAAAATGAAATAATTTTCCCAAAAACTTCAATGACTTGTTAAAAATTTAAAAAAGATTATAAAATTTATGACGTTTTCATAAAAAAAATTAGATAGCTAAAAAATGTGTTCTTTTACCAGTGTAAAATTCATTCCTTTTAATGTTAAGATATATTAAAGGGAATAAAACACATTTTTGGCATGACATATTTTTACAATATTCATAAATAATTACATTTTCTTTCAATATTCATTAATAATTTACAATATTCATTAATAATTACATTTTACAATCAATTTTTTTAATATTCATTAATTTTACATTTTCATATTTATTTTATGAATAGATTTATAATGAGCTTAAATAAATTATTGCTACATAATTGTTAATATAAATATCGCTAAATACAAAATTTTATAAATTGTTTGATGTTATTAATTTCAAAAAGGCTTTAAGATTCGCTTCGAAGAAATAATATGCAAATCAAAGACATGATTTTAAAAATAACCTTCTCTCAGAATCGTGCTTCAAAATATTTTGAAACAAATAGAAAGACAAAAAAAGAGGAATTTTTATTATTTAGGTGCACGAAGTAAACATTGATAAATTAAATATTAAAAAGTAATTCTAATTAATTTTCTTTGTAATCCTAGATTACTTTTTTACTTTTGTGAAGCTCAATTAAAAAAAATTTTGTACTAGAAATTTTTTTAAATAAAGTATAAAATTTGCATTTCGCGATATTTTTATCATGAAGAATTTTTAATATTCCATTACCCGAGGAGGAATTGAGAAATAAGGGGCTGAATGTTCCTGAAGACAAAATTCTCTTAATTTAACTTGATAGAATTTTATTTTTGAAACATTTTTTCTACATAAAAAGCAGTCACTGAAGTAAATATTTCGAGAATTATTTTAATTCATATTTTAGTTAATGAAGTTTTATAAAAATGTACTTTTAAAAACTTGCAAATTAGATCTGACTTACATTGTTGCATTTTGGGATTGTTCTCGACAACATTACTTAAGGAGAAATTGGAGCTCTGAATGAATGTCATAAAAGTCGTCGGAATTACTCAAAGGAATATATTTTAAAATTAATTCCACCTGAGATAAATTGTTTTAATTAGTATAAAGAAACAAATTCTACATTGAAGTCAGGTATTTTATAGATAAATGGAAAAAAAAGTTAAGGAAATTGCTTAGAAACCGAAAGCAATTATTTTTTCAGAAGATTCAGTGGATTAATGCCAAAGAAAGTAAAAAATTATTGTATTCTTTAGGATTATATAAATCTGTATCATTCGTTAAAAATGGAAGTTAACATTTTTGTTCAAATTATTCATTAGAGTTCACTTGAGAAGTTATCAAAAAATATTCTGAAATTATTCTAATCATATTTTCCTTTAATAAATTTGCTAGCAATATAAAAAATAACTTTATGGTGAATATTTTAAGTTTTTACAAACATGGATTTTTCATTTCATGAAGTGATGGAAAGGGAATTTTATAAATTTTATGCTTGAGAATTTATTTTTTTCTCTATTAATTCATACTTTTATATTACTCTATATATTATTCTCCTTTTCGATGCTTTTATAATAGGAAACATTTTAATAGCTTTTTCATAAGTAAAAATAAAATTTAATATTAGATTGAATGAATGATTTTGTTTGAATTATAAACAAATTTGGTGTCATATGCAACTTTTTGATTTTGGAAAAGCATTCGATGAGCTTGGGGCTCCAAATAAAAAACTTTATTAAAACTTCAGCTGAAAATCTCAACATCAAATAATTTATTATAGAATCATAATCATTCACTTTATTAGTTTACTCGTGGTTATACTTGTTTTTGAAGCCGCCCAACCTGTCTAGTGTTTAGCGTAACTGACTACGGATGGGGAAGACCTGGGTTCGAATCCCGGCTCGGGCATGCATGTACTCTTTCTCTCTCTGTGTTTCTGGTCCTTTCCTCAGATGATGGATGAATGTGACCCGCCCTATAAACGGGTTTGTGGCGTGGGCGATTCTACTCGTACCTCCGTGACTTGATTCACAGGTGCCCACCGGGTAATGATGAAATGAGTAGCAGTTTCATGCCTTGTTGCGGCAAATAGGCGAATGTACTTACTCAAGGGTGCCCGCCATTAGAAATAAAAAAAAATACTTGTTTTTGATTTTGGAAAGGAATTCAATAAACTTGGGGCTCCAAATAAAAACTTTATTAAAACTTCAGTTAAAAATCTCAACATCAAACAATTTATTATTATTAGAATCATCATCATCCACTTCATCAGTTTACTCGTGATTATATTTGAGAATTCTAAGAATTTCATAATTGTCTGAAGCTCTTTATATTATATTGATGATTAAAAATAATCTGGAAAATTCTCTAACTTATTTAAGAGGAAAATGATTTAAACATGATTTTTTGTTTTACTATGTCTCATTATTTTTCAAGATTTTATGGTTGAAATTAAAATTTTAATCGAATAGATTTTTTTAATTTGAAAATTATATGAATTAAGCACAGATAATATTGTGTTTTTCAGTGTTGCATTTTTATTGAAAATATAACTGAACTGCATTTCTGTAAGAATTTGCTCACCTCACCTAATTTGATAAAAAGAAAGCTTCTGCTGTTGATGACACCAAGTGTAAAAATTAAACAATTATTACTTATTATATAAAATTATCAAAGTTACAGAGGTTTTCATTCATTAAAACTAAAGTTAAATTACATCATTTTATATTAAAGAATGAATTTACTAATGATATTAGACATTTGTAATCGCTGGTATACTCTCATGCATTAAACATGCTTGGAATATTTTCAGACGAGAGAGATTACTTCTCTTAAATCTACATACCGGAAGTGTTCTGAATTATAAAGAGCTTTGAAAAAGTAGACATATTTCATAATTTAAGGTTGTTGTGTCTGAAACTCAGCTTTGAAGATAGATTTGTATGCTGATTATATTCTTCATATGTTCTCTTCTCTTTTAATCAGTCTTATATTTTGTTATATTGAAATATTTTGTTTGCAAACTTATACGTTTTATCAACTACTTACTGTTATGCTAATTTCTACCAAAAAATCAATCAGTAGTTTTAAACACAGATGTTAATCATTTATAAAACGTTGAATAATTTTAAAAATATGTAATTTTTAATTATTTTCAGGAACTTTGTTTACATTTCTGAGGGTTTTCAATTATCTTGAATTAAAATAATTTCATTGACATATTCAGCACCTTCTATTATACATTATCAACTCTTTATTGATGTTCTATATGAAAATAACTGTACTTTGATGCACAAATATTAGAAATGTTAAAAATTATTTATTTTGAATTTCTTCATGGTGATTCTTATATGAATTTCTTCAACTTTACCTACGGCCGAAAATGACGAATAGTTAGAAAAATATTCCGCTAGGCTATATTCTCAAAAATGACCAAATTTAACTTAACCCAGGTATACTAATAAAAAAGTATTCCTTATCTTCTCTTACTGGATTGTTAAATATTTATAATATTTATTATATTTATTTATATAATATCTTATAATTGCTTATGATATATGAGTGATTTTGGCATTAGAAAAATTATTAAAAACATTTA
>JAPDSC010132895.1:232351-263805 GCA_026290005.1 Latrodectus geometricus | reverse complement strand
TGATATATGAGTGATTTTGGCATTAGAAAAATTATTAAAAACATTTAATTTCATAACGTGAATACATGATTATTAACAGTTATACAGGATTTAAATTTCTTAAAAAGTAATAAAATTTTAAAATTTTTCTACTGTTATTGATTTAAATCCAAGAATTTCATTGATTATTTTCACATGTTTGATACTTCACTAAAAGAAGCTATTAAATTTAAATAAACTATATTTTTTACTGAAAAAATAATATTGGACATACTGGAATTTAGTTTAAGACTATATTATGAACAAAATGTATAGCATGATATTTAATATTAATTATATTAATTTAAGGGAAAATTGATTAGTTAGATGCTTATATATTTTAAATGTATATCTAATATCACTTTATGATCGAAAAAATAACCATTAATTAATTACAAAAATTACTCTGTCCAATTATCTTACATTTTCTCACGTTACGTAAACACACAATTTGCAGGAACTTGAGATAAAGACTGAACTGAAATAATTAATTGAAAGATAGCCTTCAATGCACTACAATTACTCAAATATATATGCTTTATTAAGACAAATATTTTCATATATTATCAAACATACCATTATTCATTATTGAATATCGTTAAGTTTATTGAATTACAACTTTGACAAGGTTTGAAGGTTATTTATAAGCGTATTATACGGTGCACTGAGAAAGATTGATACCCGTTAACTGTTGGTTCCAAATATAATTGTGATTGGGTCCTTTTGCCTCACACTAACCTAACGCTTCAAGTAATTTATCATCAGAATTTCTAGATTGCCCTGAATCCTGGCAAACTGATTCCTAGTTTATCGGGTCATTGAATGTATGTCAGAAAGTCCTGACCATTCAATCAACTAAGGAATGAATAGATAAGCCTGGCTTAGTAATCGGGATCCTTGTTGAAATCAAATATTTGTCACTACCTCAGAGCATATGAAATACTATACTAACTATGTCTTATGAAATTCTCTGGCTAAATGGGGAAGCCGTTAAAACTAAATTAAAAGGTCTTGTCAGAATCTTAGATACAAGGGCAATAGATTCTGCTATTGATGAATTTGCCTTTTTATTCAAGTGAGATGATTTCTAAGGAAGATGCAATTTATTACCAGTCCTTCTGAAGAAAAATATTGTTTGAATTTAATGCACTCAGTTCAAAAATTTTAGATGTTAAGTTGATATAAATTTAATTAACATTTTACTATCATTACATCATTTTAATTGAGCCGTATTAAATTACTTTCAAATTTAAATACATTAATTTACTTTTTTCTTAAGATTTGAGTGAGTTACTTAATGCTTCTAAATTTCATAAAAGGCTATTTGTTTTATCTGTTATTTACACAATTTATCCATTTTAAGTCATTAAGAATTTTAAGGATCATATTTATTTTAGTTAGAGAAAAACATTTTTTCCTAAGATTTAAATGAGTTTTAATTTAATTATAGTGCTCCTAAATTTTATAAAAGGCGATGCGTTTTAGCTATTATTTACACATTTTAAGACATTAAGAGTTTTGAGGGTCATATTTATTTTAGTTAAAAGAAAGCTATCAAGTATTAGGAGAAATCAAAGAATCCGATAATCGTTTTACCTTATCTCTTTTCAAAATTACACAACCTACCATCTACATTTTTTAAAAATTGTTTGGAATGTAATTTAAAATTTTCTGAATTTCAACATTGATTTATTTGAATTTAAACATAAATTCGTAGCAATTTAGTATTCCAAAAAAAATCTTAAATTTAGTGGACTTATATTTTTAAATTGTTACGATGAAACCCTCATTTAAAATAAACTAAAATGTAATATGGAACTGTTAGGAAATTGTTTTTATTACTTCTGTAGCTTTAGTAATAAAAGCTTTTCAACATTTAGAGTAAACAAGTTTTATATTAATTAATAGAATTTATTAAATTATGCCGCATTACAACAGTAATCAAACATAATTCCTTTCATATAACTCAAATGAATTCCATTAAAAGTATATTTAAAGCTACTTATTATTTTTTATACAAAATAGTTATAGTCATAATTTATTTCTAAAGGCAATTTTTAAAATATTTTCCATTGTATTTTGTTTTCTTTTAGCAAAGTGCATTTAAGTTTAATCTATTAACACTTTCATCTCAAAAGAATCCATACATATTTTCTGAAATTGACAATCATTGCAGTAAAAATGCAATTTACCCAATTTTAATACAGCAGAAGTAAACTTTTTAATGTTTAATTTGCTAAGCAAAGTACTAAAACTTTTAAAACAACAAGTTGTATTTCCTTTTAAAATAAATCGCTTCGAATGCATAACTCATTCTGTTTACAAAAATAATAACTTAATCGTTCGTATAACTTGTGTCGTTTGTCGAATTCAATTTTAAACGTAAGCTGAATTTAAAAATTAAATTCTACAGTAATGTCATTTTTCATTAAAAAATCATTTTTAAATCTCCGCTTTGAAAATTTTCAGACCACTTATTGATGGCATCTGATAATTAATATTTTTCAATTCAATTCTTTCCTTGAATAGAATAATCTTTTTCAAAAGATAGAATATTTTGCAAGCGAGAAATTTCCTTTCAACGACATTTTGAATATGCTCGTCTAAAATATATTTTCTCAACTCAACAGAGTTTTCTATTTTTGTTTCCTTTTTAAGATTACTATCAAAACATGAGAATATAATGCAATATTTTTAAACTCGTGATTGCAAATTCAAAGAATTCGGGATTAAAATATATTGTTCCTTTTCCTACATAAAACGCGTGGAGACTATTCTTATTTCTTATTATATTTTAAGGTAGTATTTTCCCTTATTGATCCCTCTGTTTACTTATTTCTTAGAGTTATTATTTTTTTGATTACATATAATTAAATTTTATTAAATAGACTATTAGTCTTAAAAATTTAATACAGATTAAAAAATATTATTGAACTAATATTTTTTTTTACTTTACTTTGTTACAAATTTCATTGAAATTTCATAAGAATTCTGGTAAGTATGTCTTTTTTGAAAAATCTGTATCGTGCTCATCTTAAGTATGTCTAATTCTTAAAAAATATAAAACTTTAATAAATGTTACACTGAATATTTTTCAAATTATGTAAAAAAATTTTTTAACTTTCTATTTTAAAATGAAATTAAATATATAATAATCTAACTTATCGTTATTATAACCAAAGAATTTAATTGAAATAAAATATAATTTTTAACTGAAACAATATCTTGTTTTTTGATAAGGTAATATTTTAATTTGGAGTGAAGCACTTTACTTAAAATACCACTTTTCAATAAATCAAAATGTCCTATGAAAATAATTTCCGTTAAAAAAATTTGAATTATATCATGCGATACAAAATGTGTCTATGTCATTCCAAACTAATTTGCTCTATTTAAAAAAATGGAGATATAGCACATTTACTGTAAACTGATTCCAGTATCACTTGTATTATTTTTAAATTATTGAATTATGTCAAGAAAAATAAAAAAATGCTTTCCAAAATACTTGTTTAAATTTGGTGGTTTTTGACTCCTAACTTTGAACTCGCAAACAAATTACCCAGATAAAAGTAAAGTTATCCAAGGAAATTAGTGCTGGTCGAAGTCTGTTTAAATTAATTGGGCTGGACATGTGCATTTACTTCTAAAAATGCGAGGGATGTTAAATATACAAAAAACGATGTTATTCTAATGGTGATGGAAAAAGTATAAGTTTACTTTATTCCTAAAAATTATAAAACTGAACTTTTAATTATAATTATTAAGTGTGAAGTGAAATTTCAATAATAATTTACCAGTTTAAAATTTATTTCTTCCTTAAAAAAATTATTCTTGCAGACTATAATTACTTGAAGCTTAAAATTAGTATTTATTGATTGATACACAACACACATTTCTTAAAACAGATGAATTTCATCTGTATAACAGGGGCAATATGTAAATTTCAGAAAAAATATCCTTATTTTACAAAAAACTATATATATATATATCGCTTTTATGAATAAGTTTGAGATTAATAATTTTGGTAAAAGTTGTAAGCAAATTACAACTAAAATGGAGGAAAACAACTCTTTAGTAAACATATGTAGACATAACTATATTACGTATTGCTCGATATTTAATGTAGGAAGTTAGGAAAAATATTTTATTTCTCAAAAAAAAAAAAAAAAAAAAAAGACTATTTTATAGTTATTTATTTTTGATAAATAAAGTGTTCACCAAATTATTTTGTGCAGTTACTTAACAATAAAAAAATAGGTTTTCTGTATATATATTTCAAATATTTTTTAATTATTTTTCTATTTGCACAGTTGAATGCTTTATTTACTTACCATTTTATTTTATTATTGAAATACAATATTATAAATAATATATTCTTAGAATGAAATCAGATTGATGCAGACGAAAATTGAAAATTTGACTGTTTACAAAAATTAAAAGTTTTTGTTATCATAAGTTGAAGAATATTGATATAGTTATGTGTATTAAATTTCAAATCATAGTAAAGATATATATTCCTTTTGAATGCATATGATTAAATAAATTCAAATGTTAATAATATGCTTTCCATTTCTTAACTGTAAAATATATAATTTTTTCTTTCTTAAAATTTTTAAGTTTTATTTGTAGTTTCAGAATAGTATTATTTCTCTTTAAACATGTAACTTTTAAGAAACCTTATCTATAATTCGATATACAAGAAATAAATTAAACATTTTAATTTAATTTAGGAAATTGTTTTATTTTAACCTTTTAATGATAAAAGAATTAATTTCTATACTGGTTATAGTGTAAAAATATCTATTTAATAAATTATTTTTAATTATGCATATATATGTATGTATGTATAAAATTTAAAATATATATATGAAATATAATCATATAAAATATAAACAAAAACTTTCTTTTGTTTCATCATTGAATTTCATTAAAATTTGCAACTAATGCTCAATTTTTCAAATAATATAAAGATTTTAATTCTTAGTCAATGAAGAAAACTATTAACAAAAAATTTATCAGTATTTGAACTAAGTTTTATTCCATTATTTTAATTTAAAATGGTTTCCTCATTGCATTTTCTACATATCATCTTTAAAGTTGTTTTCTTAATTTATTCAAGAAAGTTATTTTGAGTAATCTTTATTTGCTTGGAACAAAAATGTTCTAAATCATTAAATTAAGTATTATTGAATAAAATAATTCAATACTCTTCTGCATACATGCAAACATACTCGAAATGTTTGTGGTTTTAATGTATTTAATATACAGATAATTATTTTATGTTTACACATTACATGTATAGAAACATTATAATACGGACCGGATAATGAAGTATATTGAATATTCTGGGTTAAAAAATAAATCTAAATAGTTTACATAGTGAGTGCGTAACATTCACATATGTGTGTCCTTAATTGACGAATTATTTAATAAAACTATTGAAATGGGAGTAATCTTATATTTGTTTACATATTCTCCGAAGGGATGTTTCTATAAATAAAATATGTTTCCTCAAAACTTCGATCGCTTACAAACTTTAAAAAAGATAACTTTTTAACTACCATTCGCAGTAAAATTTCTAAAAATAATCTCTGGATGAGGTAAAACATCTAAAGTAAGGTATCTTCGCGCAGAAATGTTTTATGCATGGGACCCGAGGCAAAATTTGCTAATCTTTAATGAGGTTTCTTGCATCTTGGGATTGTTTATAGCTGTTTGCTTAAATTCATGATTTCAATAGTTGCTATTACAACCCCTTTCCAATCAGGATCAGGTTTGAGAGTAACGTGCATTTTTGCTTCATTCACATGGGACTCTCTGTTCTGTACTTCTAGAAGTCTCCCAAAAAATTATTTTTATAGCTTCATTTAAAGAAGCATTCGAATTTTCAATAGAAGATAATTATTATTCTCACCATAATTATTGTCAACAACTTTGTGTCTTTCAAGATATTCTTTCGTCAAATTCAGATTAAGGCAGTTTTGTCACACTTTATTTCAACAAAAGCTTCTTTTAGGATGCCAATGGATAAGAACTTTCATCAACTATTTGTTTCAGATAGAAAGCTTATATATTTACCTTTTAAGCATTTTAATTTATATCTTTCAACATTTAAATTTTAAACAATTATCGCTAAAATGTTTAATAAAACAAATTCACTGCCTTAGTATTTTTGAATTGTATAAATACAATCCCTAAAAATATCTCTTACTCAAATTTTAAATTCTATTTTTAATAGTTTTTAACCTGGTTCTATAAATTATAATTTTCTGCATACAATGTAATGGAAAAAATATTTTACAAACTAAGTTAAGAATTATTGGCTATTTTGTCGTTAGATACTTTTCTGTAACAAGTAAATTATATTTAAGGGTTTAAATGTAGTCACATTGTTTGTACCTTTATTTCAACAACAGAAAGCTGATAAAAATTAATAAATGGTTGCGATTTTTATGTCACAAGCTTTTTAATAAATTATTATATTAATATATATTTATTTATATTAATATTTTATTTATTTAGTATATAGTTAATACTATTAGAATGAATGCCATATAAATTAATGAAACTACTATGAAATATTTATTTAACAAATCATTTAATTTATGATCTCCGTATCTCAAGAAAAAAATCCAAGATAAACATCAAGTCAGGCACATTTTGTCATACAGTAATGGATTTTTTTTGTTTCACCTCTAACTGTATGAAAAGATCGTTATTAAATATAAAAACGATTTGATAACAGTGAAAAACATAAATTTTGAAATTGTTTTACAAGAATACTTTAACCTTGCACACTATAACACACCACTTCTTCTAAAATCATATGCAGTATAATCTTAAGCATTTTTGCAGTTGCAAGTAAGTATGGGTGTTTCATATTTAAAAAAAACAAACAAACTCTGAAACGATGGTAATTTTCCAATTTACTGCTAAACTGAAAGATGAAGTCAAAGAGAGTGATTAATTATTGTTTAATTTGTCAAATAGCTATAGTTTCTAAATGTTGTAGATATTTCATCTCATTTCGAAACTTGTTTTGAAAACTAATTACTAAACAAGTCAGTAAAAATTATACTGTTATAGAACTATTTAAATAACATTTAAAGGGTGTAAAAAATAGACCAGGAATTATCTTTAATGTTTAGATATGTATGCTATCTTTGTATTATAGTAATCATGAAAATCTTTGTATCATAGTAAGCATAAAAATATAAGGAATTCTAATCAGGATTTTTTTTAAGGCTGCTTACAATTTAGGTAGAATAGTTAGGAAAAATAGATAAGCAAACTAAATTATGTCAGAAAAGTATTTAATCTCAAGTCAGTTAATTACATAGAATTATGATATGTAATTCATTAATATAAGAAAATGCATGTGTTAAACTGAATAAAAACTTTAAACTTAGAATATGTTTTAAAAAAGGAGAAGTTTTACTATAGAGTTGACAGTTCAGTCGCATCCTTTGCAAACTTCCAAAACTTTAGTAATGAGAAAATTCTTTGCGTCTATAAACTCCTATATACATTTAACACTATTAGTATATTTTTATGGATAGGTAGCAGTTTTCAGTTAAGCAGGAAGGCTGAAAACTCCCAAGCACTCTCTTTGTCATTTGTGCTTGCGAAAATCAGGAACGAAATAACTATCTTTCTTCATTCAACCACAACGAGTTTAGGAATTGGAATCCGTTATTTTGAAAACAGCTACTTCACTAGTTGACGACTGAAATTCTGCCTGATTCAATCACATCAGTTCATTTTGTGAGAAGTAAACTTATACTTACACTTTTTACAAACACACTTTTTTTTCAAGAACAATAAAATGTTATATTTTTAACGTTGAATAGTAACATTTTGTTAATAAATAGATGATATATCAATTTAGAGATTAGCAATAGAATATATGTGAAGTCTGGATATTGAAGTTAAAGAATAAATCGCTATATTAGTTTTAATTCAGTTGATAAGTCAAAGTAAAATAGTATCATAGTATTATAAAAGTTATTAATAACGTATAAGAAAAAAGGTAAACCACGTTTGAAGTGAGCTTAGATATGCAACCAGTTATTATGCTCTCAACATTTATCTACATGAGAAATGGAAAACTATTAGCTCGAAGTCACGTTAAGCACTAAGAGGATGTTTAGAGCGGCATTTATTGCTACCTGTCCAGAAGCAAAGCAAACCACTATAAATGAGGCAATTGATCTTATGACCACCATCTTTCCGCATAAAGCTGAATGATGAACAGAACTAGATGGAACAGGATCTGTCCGGAACAATTCGGAATATTCGAGCTCCAAAATCATTTCATGGGCAGAGCTTTGTGCATAACTTGTTATAGACGGTATTTCTGAGATAAAGAATAGTTAAAAAAATCTCATTTTCCTTTGCCTCCAGGAATTCTTAACTTAGATTGTTGAAATAAGAATTTTATTGTTGAGAGTGATGTGTGTGTTATTTCATTGATTTCTTTACCTCTACCAGATCTGTATATTTTTTTTTTTGATGCATTGATTTTCTAGTTCCGAACAGATTGACTCCATTTTTATTCTACGTTTTATACGCATTATTGCATTTCGACTTAAATAAGACACCGTTATAGTTTACATTTAGTAATTTTGTGTTTGTGCATGAATTGTTGTTTGATGAAAAAAGGTTATCGATTATTCGGTGAGTAAATAAAGAATAAGGAAATTTAGTAAATAAATAATAGTTTTCGAACATTTTAAAACAAATGTTTTATTATTCAAACAGTAAAAATTTAGCATTTTTTAAAGATTTGAGTGTAAAGATGACAGTATAAAATAAATGTTAAGAGAAGAGAAAATTTAGCTTAAAAGAACCAAGAAGCATACATTTTGAAATAAAATGATTTTTTTTGACAAAATATTACTTTAAATATTTCAATTAATGTTATATTTATAGATATTAAGAGAATTATTGTCTGGATTTAAAAAAACTGAACACAACTTACATTGATCAATAAAGCTGCAAAATTATAAAAACCCAAAAAAAATACATTTTGAGTCTAACTGGACCCGAAAATTTAATTCTAAATTCTGATTGCTGATAAAAGTACTTAATTTCTTTTTTTAAACTAAAACCATTATGTTTATTATTTAGTGAAAGAGTGTTCTCAAAACTCAAATATTCAGAAAAGATACAATGAAAGTTATTGCCCCAATATCATTTCATTAAAATTACATTTTATGGAAATCATTGCTAATTAATATCAAATTTTTATATCTTTGAGTTATAAAATTCTTGCTTAACACACTTGATTTTTAAAATTTTAATCCTGAAAATTTTCTCAGGTACAGGTAATTTACTAAGCTAAATTTTAGCCTTATGAAATTGAAATTAGTATAAGGTACTCCGTTTTTATGTTGAAGTCGAAACTGAATTATTTGTTCAATATAATATATTTTTAATTCAATATTTTGCATAAAATATGTTAGAAATTTTATGTTTCATTATAGGAAACCCAAAATTTGAAAAATACAAAAATATTGTTGGAAAAATTAATTTAATAAATTGTGCATTTCAACCAAGAATTATGGGCGAAAATAATTAAAATTAAATCGATTTTTTTAGGAAAATTTAACGTTATATATTTTTAACGTTATATATGATTTTATTCTTATGATGTAAAAATTATATATGTATTAAAATAACCTTAATGTATAGTTAAAATTTCACATTACTAATTGAAAACTAGAAAATGTAATACAATTTAAATCAATTCACACAATTATGTTGATTGAAAACGAAAAAGGTTAAAATTTTAAATCCCTTACATTAAAATTTATATTTTATAAGAATAGATAAAAATGTAAATATGTTCAAAATTTAGAATCCTTTTAATTGTAAAATCATTAGATATGCAATTATTTTACCAAATTAAGATTTTTTTTGTTTGAAATCAAAAGCTAATATACATCTGTAACTCGTGAAAATATTTAAAATTTAATTAAATGCAATTTACTGCTATATAAAAAACATTTGTAAAACATTTTTTTATGATTTTAACCAATATTTATTAATAAAATATAAAAGTCAAACGAATGTTTTACCTAAATACTTAAAAACACATAAGAAAATGTTATTTGAAAATATTTAGGGTATAAAAGTCCTTTCCAATTATGTGAGTCATAAACTTCACATAAAAGGCATCATATTTCCTAAGAATTGTTATAGCCCACCTTTTACTATAAAACTTTAATCTCTTATATTACGATCGTAATAAAACAATATAGTTATTCCTATGATTATAATTTCTTAGTAGTTATTTCAAATAATTTAAAGAATTACGAGTTAGAGGGAAGCTACATTTCGAGTTTTCTCGATAAGCTCAAATAGATAAGATCTAAGAGAATAAAAAAAGAGAAAAGGTATTTAAGGGATCAGAGTGGGAAAACACAGTCAGAATAAGAAAAAGAAACTTTAAAACTCTACCGAGGAATAAAAAAAATTGGGATGTTCTAACAAATAGTTGCTGGATATAAAGGAAAATGTGGGAATTTAACAAGTTTGCTCAAAATGCGCAATATATTAGGGTCTACGTGCATCGACGAATGGTTTCCGTGATGTGGTGAAGTTTTTTCTTGAAGATGTATTGAAACATTTCATTTTCCTTCAGTTGGAAAAGAAAGAAAAAACAACTATGGTTTTAACGAAGAACAAATGATGGTGTTGTTCTGTTTTTGATGTTTTCTTTTTAGGTTGATTATCTTTGAAAAAATAAGTGCTGCTGTTTTTTTCTTTTTTTTAAAAAAATAATTCGTAATTTGAAATGGAGGATTTTCGAATTTTTCGTATTATCTAAATTCAACGTAAAGGAAATCTTTAAACACGTATTAAGATATTAAAAGAGCTAGATGGTTGCTGCATATTAACTTGAAAGAAATTTGCTTGTACATTTTAATATATTTTATGGTTTTTGTTGAAACATGAACAAATGAATGTTTCATTTTTTAGTAAAAGATGAATCATTCATAAAAATTTAAACAGGATAAGAAAATTACTGTTTTGATTTACGTGTATAAAAATTTTAATCGTAAAATAAGAAGGAGAAGCAAAATGACAATTTTTTTTCTGTTGCATATTAAGTCTTCATATTCTTACTAAATGTGTTTTGTAAGCATTTTTCTGTTATTTAAGTCATATTTATAGATGAAACTATATATAAGGAACAAAAAATCAAATATAACAATAAATTATTCCTTTACAAACATAATAGAAATATTTATCTATTATTTTTATTTATTAATAATATTTATTTATTTAAAATTTTAAAGGATATATTTATTTTTAATTAAATATTATAAAAAATAGTAATATTTAAGATAACTATCGTTTTTCAAATTAATAAATTTTGTATCTATGAAGCATAATCAAATTATGTATGAATTATTGACATTATTATAGCTATTACATTTGAAAATTAGCTATTTAAAAAATTTGAAATTTGTAAGAATGATGCTTTCTAAGTTAAATTCGAAAACAACATTCTCGGATATTTAAATTTAAAATTGAAATTCAATTTGTATTTAATAATAATGTAATTTGCATTACTTAAATATTATAAGCAATAATTAATGTTTTAGAATATTAATTAAATAATGATGCGCTACACATTAAGTTAAAACTATTATCGAGAGCATTTTAAAAAAAGATGCTGCACATTATTTTATTAAAAATACATATCGACATTTTAAAAGTTAATTTAGGGTAAATTTCATATAGTATAGAAATTTAAAGATAGTTTTGAAATAATCCCAAATGAAAGAAAATTAAATAGGAAAATATAGGGCAAACCATTCCGGACAAAATATTTCTCGAAAATTAATATTTTCTTAAATAAAGTAAGTCATCTTTAGAAGTAATGTCTATTTACATAGCTATGAATGCCCAAAATATTCATTCTTCATAGGTGAACAACTTTTATCTTCTGGGATACGTGGAAGTCTTTAATGCGTATGTGCTTGATGTGTATTTATGCAATTCTCTTTCCGGGAAGCATTTGTGGGAGTGATCCATAATTTAGTGTTACAGAGAAAGCAAAATTTCAGGAATTAAGATGCACCATCTAAAGTGGTTATCAAGGCTAATTCAGGTTCAATAATTAAGTGTTACTTTTATTGTTGTGTCATTTTAATGCATTAACTTGCATTGGATTGTTTCTTTTTTAAGGATATTATATATCGATGTGTATTAGAAATATTTTTGCACCTCCATGAGTCTGTTAAGTAAAGAGTAACATTATTATTAGCTATGACTATACGATATGAATTAATGAAACTGGATTAATTATATTTATTAATTTGAAAAAAAAATACTAAATAATTTTAGAGCACTTCAAATAATATATTATTAGGTTATAAAGATAAATTGAAAGTCCGATTTTATTTGCTATACTTGAATCAATCGATGTAGGTAAATACTTTTTTTTGAAATGATTATTTTACATCGAAAATTAGTTTCTGAAAATTTAAGTGATAATCTTTGGAAGCATTATTATGTTACACATCATGAATTAAATTATAATTAATTTATCTGCTTACTTTTTTAAATTATCTAATATGTAAATATTATAGATGTATGATTATTTTTCACTATAAGATCTTAAATAAAAAAATTTATGATTTTCTGATTAGTTGGAGTTCTGATTCAAGGCTTACATTTACTTTCTAGAACAGATTAAATAGAAACTTAGAATCTAAAGTGGATTCCAAATCATCTCAAGCATTTTCTTCAAAGGTATTTTTCCAATTGAAATAAACGTAAAACCAATAACCTTCGAAAATCAAAGTTAAATAATCTCACTATAAGCTTATTGTCATGTAGCAGCAAAATTTAATTGAAAATTCGCTGACCGAAACTGTAATATGTAAGTACGATACAGTTAAACTTTATACATTTTAATTGAATATTTTAAAAATGGATTATGTATTTTTAATTTCTGCTTTGAAATTAGAAAAATATTGCATAATTAAAATATTTTTTGAATTTTTTTATCACCTAAATAACACAAAATAGTCAAATCCTTTTATACAATATAATATTCTATTCCTTTTCAATATATTAATAAAGTATCAATTTTTTATTTATATTTAGAAACTAGCGCAATGATATAATATATTTATAAAAGAATAAAAAAAATATAATTTTAACATGTTTTTCTGAAAATTGAATGGAACTAAATTCTTCTTGACTTTAATACTCAAAACATAATAACATTTTTATTAATTTAAAATAAAGCATGATTGTTAAAAGATTAACTTATTCAAAATATTTCTCAGAAATTAAAACTCTAAAGAATCCTGACATAATATAAAAAGAGAATGATTTTTTTATATTTTGTAGGGATTTTATACAAATCAATATAAATGTGATGTTTGAAATAGGTATGATTTTTTTACAGATGCGCTTAAATAATTTAAACTATTTTTATATTTTTGAGATCCATTAAAATAAATATTTAATTGTAGAATTATAGAAGATTGAAAAAGAAGGTATCAATTTATATTGCTGGCAAATCCGAAGAAAATTTCAGTTAAAGTGAAGTACTGCTTAGCCTAAAAAATTACCCAAAATTATGAGCATATTATCATAAATGAAATACTTAAATGTGTGTACTTTGTTAATAAAATGAATAGATAACTTTCTTTACAGTCTTGAAAGTTATATAAATATTGAAAATGATTATACAAAAATGTTAACAAATAACATAAATTCTTAGAACGTTTTTTTTCTTAAAACTATGGAGAAATATAGTACAGCTAATTAATTTTCTTTCACGGTTGAAATCAGACTAAAAAGAAAAATTATCATTTTCAGTCATAGATAACTATTTCTGTTTGCTGATGGAAAATAGTAAAATTTTAATATTATCCCCATTTCTCTTTTATGCAACCCTTCAAAATCCATTTTCCTTTGATCTTTAATTTTTGATGAAAATCATTCTTTATCCTCTATCTTTCTTTACTTAAGTAAACATTTTCCAATTAATAATAACATCTTACCATAATTTATAATCTTTTTATTTTCTAAGTGGAAGTACGTTCAAAGGAGGAAACGTAACTTATATCTCTTTTATTATTCTAGAAAATAGTTAATTTTTTTTTTACATTTTATTGTAAATATCATTAGAAATGCTTTAATGTAATGCATAATAATTTTTTATTGAAACAAGTAAAAATATCTAAAAATTTTGCTTTCTTTTAACAAAACCTTTTATGTGATTTTTCATTATCCTGTATGGAATAAAAAATAGTGAATGATTTTTAGGATTTAATATTCAAGCGTTTATTTTATCAGTCTTTCAAGAAACCTATGCTTATTTTTAAGCATTTTTTTAGAAAAGTAATCTGATTAATATCTCTTAAAACTATGGATAAGTTAATCAATAGGGTTTTCGAGATGAAATTTTAATTGTTCGTAGTTTTGCCGTAATTGATTTAACTTTTAATATATTTCTTTCCTATTTATTAGATTGACTTCGGACATGTGTTTCCATATTTAATGTACCGAAATCTTTCGCCTGAAGCAAAATAACGCAACTCATTAAGATTAAAACATTACTCACTCATCAAGATCTATATGTTCACTTCATCATTTCAGACCCTTCGTTCCTTCCGGCGAAAGCTCGTTGGTGTCATGTAAGAAAAACAATCATGCAGGTGGGGAAAGTGCTTATTGAATTATTACTCTAAGACGAGAAAAGCTTATGTCCCGTTAAATGTTTCAAAAATTTGTAAATTACTATAATTACACCTCAATTAATGTGGAATCTCTTCTGATTGAACTCAAATATGTAAGGATTGACATGAACTACGTCCATAATGGTACGAGATAACTTGATTAAAATTTTTGCTCTAACCTTAATTTTGTCTGATATAGAGAAGTTGTTATTAGACATTCTAAGTTGATTTACAAAGTGAACTTATTGACCTCAGCATATAAAATAACTAAAGGAATAAAATATAATTCACTGAAAGCTGAAAATATTAAGTTGTAATTTGCTTTAAAATTTAAATTTCATGAAGTGAGCAATAATATTATATTTATTTGAAGTTTACCAAAATGACAAAATGGTTACACAGTTTAGTTTATTACTATATTTGCTGTGTTATTTATTAATTAGCACTTAAGCAGTTTTGAATCCTGTTCTCTAAACAATGCATGTAAAATCTGTACTTTTACTAATACCATAACTTCTTAAGGTTATAGAAATGTTATTTATTAATTAACTCTTAAGCAGTTTTGAATCCTGTTCTCTAAACAATGCATGTAAAATCTATACTTTTACTAATACCATAACTTCTTAAGGTTATAGACAATGTTATTTAAACTAAAGTAATTAATATGTATGAAGAATAGTTGTTTTACAAAACTCAATATTTATTCAAAGTTTTAAAAAATACAAACTTTTAAAGTGAAATTTATAGGATATTACTTTAGTTTTTACTGAATTATTATTATTACTTTCTAAGTCTTCAAAAATCATAATAAATAAAAATGTGATAATATAAGATTGGTAAGTAGCAGTGTCATATGAATACAAATTAAGACGTAATTTTATTAAAATATAAAAATAAATGCTTGTGATTTACTGAAAATGCATTGAAATTTATTCCATTAAATACTGGTTTGTTGAATTCGGAAATGGAAACTTAGAGTTTGTAGTTGAAAAAAATAGGAGACTAAAAAATGTTCTTAAGAGAGAGAATTTGTTGAAATACGTTCCGAGATGCCAGATAAAAATTCAAATGGTGGAAAGTTTTAGTTATTTAGTGATCTCATTGAAACTATTTAAGATCTGTAGATTTTTAAATTTTAAAATGAGAAACAAAGTTTTATCTTTCAACCTGTGACTTGAAATGAAATGTAGGTTTATAAATAGTAGTTGATGCAATTTCTTCCCTGATAAAAGAATCAATGATGTGAACTAAAGTTATTTAGCTAACTTCCAGCACCGTTGAATAGGTAAGATAATATCCATTTGAGGATTTGCAAGAATAAACATATGACAGTACAAAAACGTATTTGATTTCTATATGGAATCTTTTCTACATACTCTTATTTTCTACGTCTGGGCTATTTAATATTATTTTGACGTAAAAGGGGGAAAATGATACATTTCATGTGAATAAATAACACCGTGGCTGAATACCTACCATCCATGTGTTTAATAATATCATTTTCGATGGAACAATGAAAAATTACTATTGGGTAAGAGAAATGTTATTTAGAATTGATCAAACTTTCTTATAAAAAGTTAATTATAAATAAAAAATAATAATATTCGCTAAAAATAAGAAAATAAAAGACTAATTTTTTATTAGTTTTTTTATTTAGCTAATATTAATATATAATCAAAATTAAATTCATTGGGTATTTATAAATCATTTATAAATATTTAAAATCAAATTGTGTTGAATCATTCTTTTTTTACTTAAGCTTTTGCTTCCGATGCAAGATGGAAAGAGGCATAAAGAAAAAAATATGTGCATGAATTATTAAGTTTATAAACTTTAATATAATTTTAGCTTTCTAAAATGTAAAGACGTTATTTATAACTAGCGATTTTATAAATAATTTTTTATTTGTTAATGCCTTGCATCGTAAATATACAACTCCCCATAAAACTTTTCACAGGAGTAAATAAATTATAAAAAATATTTATATCAAAAAATCACATTATTTGAAATTTTATAAAATATTGTTTTTCGTATTTTTTTTTCTTTTTTTTTTTTATAACATTCTTGTCCTTTTTCAGAATTAAGCAGAAATTAAACTATTTTTAAATATTAATCGATACCGACGAAATGTTTTAGATTGACACATTCATTTAAATTTTAGTCCAAACAATTTTTAAATTAATTTATTTGCATTAGCCTATAGATGAATGAATTTATTAATTTGTCGATATAAACCTATCGCTAATATTTTAATGAATCTATGGACAATTTAATAACAGTAAATTTTCTTTACTGGAGTAAAAAAATAGATTTTCTAACTTAATTTTCTTAAATATCTTGATATAATTAATCTTGAAACTTATAATCAAATTTTAAACCAATATTTAAAAAAAACAACCTATTATTTTATAAATTTAAAAATTAATGAATCTGTTATCTTTTATTTGCTGAATGCAGTGTTTATAAATATTGAAAACATTTATTTTGTTTTTCTGAATTTCTTTAGCATATGCATTGCGATAAAAATACATAGATTTAATATTTAAATATAAAAAGGATTCGTGCAAAATCATGCACAATTCGAATATGGCTTAATCAATTTTCAATTAATCAAACATATTTTCATGTTAATGTTACTTTAATATCATAGTTCCAATATTATCTTATAAAAAATCTATCTATCTATCTATCTATCTATCTATATATATATATATATATATATATATATATATATGTATATATATATATATATATATATATATATATGTAAATCCTTCCATTAATTGTATAATTTTGATAATATAAAATAATTTGCATGATTCAACTAATGAATGATATAAAAATTTATCATTTTATAAGCCACAAAACTGAGTTTATTGTTCATTATATTATATAAGAATTATATTTTTAAGTTTAAAATAATTTTATTTCCTTGCAGTTTAAATAATTCTGAGTCAACGCACATATTTCTGACTCAGTCAAATAACTATCAATTATAATTTTTATGCCTACTAATAAGAGGGAAAATAGAATTTAAATTTAGACTGAAAAATTTAAAACATGTTTAAAGAATTTTTTTTTTATAAAATAGTTATAAAACATAAAATTAAAATAAGCAAATGCAGTCATATGATATATTTAGAATTTCTTATCAACTAAAAATGAAAATATATTTTTAATAATTTTGAAGCCTATGATGATTAAGTAAGTGATAATTAAGTAAAAGTAATTTATAAATACTAGCCAAGTAATTTTAAGTGGACTATTTTTAAAATATTTCGAATTTTTTCATGGTAAAGGATTTAAGATGTAAATTAACTAATTGGATAAAATCATAGTTATATATAAAAATTTATTCCGAAATATTTTAATGGCGTTATTTTTCAATCATAAAATCAATTTATTTTATTACATATAATCTTTTAAGTTTATTTTCAATGATTTTTATTGGCACAAATACAAAATCAGTACTTAGTTAAAATAATTATTTGTTTCATTGGACAATTTATCTAAAAAAATTTAAATATTTAATCATTTTAGAATACTTGTATAATTATACTTAAAAATCTTAAATTTTATACCTTTAATAACTGGTTTAGTAATAAGAATTTAAATTTATAAAAGTGTAATATATTTCTTCTAAAAAGTGTTATATATATATTTCTATCGAGTGTAACATATATTTCTTTTTTAAAAACTGTTTTAACTAATTATGTATTTAATTAATTTATATTTATATTGTTATAACAAAGCATAGAAATTAAAATTGTCAGATGTTTCGAAAATTGTATAGAAATAGGTTAGTCAGATTTTATTTCCATGGTGTTTTGACAGTGAACTATAATATAACAAAATCAAAAAACGCTTGTATAGCATAAGCATTGCAGGTGCTTAAAATAAAATAGATCATCTTCAAATGGAGTAACTTACCTTGTGAAGCATTTTGTCAATGATTCCTTCAACTGAAGTGTCCTGCACATCTAGAAGGAGTACGGCCTGGTTAAGGAACTGGTCGACATCCATAGATGCACGGACTTCAGCTGCAAAATCTTTCATGGGTAATCTCTGCAAAACAGAATAAAGAAGCGCATCGTCAGAAGGATAACCAGGTAAACTTTTACGGCGGCATTTGAACCTGACCACTTCAGACTGGGATGGGTCAGTCGAGCAAGAGGGTACATCAACAGAGCAGGGAGAGATCCAATTTACTTTGGATTCTTCTGTCTCTCTAACTCCCATCTCACTTAATGGTATCGCTACAATGTCTTCGCTCGACATCTTCGAATCCTAACTCTTTTGCTAAATTTTCAATAAAGTAGGATTCGATATTTTGCTTTAAAATGCGAATTACCAACTAAATCTCCAAAATTTTAAAATCTGATATGGAATTTTTAAATGTGTATATAAATACGTATATATTAATTGGTTAATAGCTCCTATCAAAGGGGATTAAGAAGCTCGCAATAAATTTTACTCCTCTAAGGAAAATTGATCCATTTTTTTTGTAACGATATAAATACCTAATATTATGAATATAATTTTCTTTTATGAATCAGTAAATTTTGATCCCTAAATATAAGAATTAGGCACTTCGATATGTTTGTAAATAACTGTTTCTTCAGGTAATTTAAAATACAATCTTAGAGTAAATATATTAAAATTTTAATATTTTTTATAATCCGAAAAGAGTTTTAATAACTATCAAATATCATTTCTTTAAGTATTTCTGTTGGCAAACCATAGTATTTTAAAAATTAATCTCCGTAAGTAAACGACAATCAGTTTGAATCGAAGACGCGCTTCACTTTCCTATTCTCTCCGGGGAAAAACGATGCAATCTTGATAATTTATAGTCCAAAAATTTTCATCGACTATCAGACTTTAATCAGATAAATATTTCTGTCAATGAAAACGTGGAATCCTAAGAAAATTCAACTCCGATTAACAACTACAAACATCTCGAATCGAAAGCGCATAATGAAGATCTCGTTGCGGAAAACAAGCGGATCGCCATCCGGGCGAAGAGAGCTCCGGACGCGTGACCTACCCTAGTCCTGCTTTCGCGCGTTCTGACGCTTCACGTGTTTCCCGGACTTGGAGCAGGGGTAGGGGAGGGGAAGGTGAGCATTGATATCGTGCATCCTAGGCTGCTGAGGAAGTTTTTTTTGATCAATATACTCCTCCCCCTTTTCATCATCACTGCAAATTATCCAATTGTAGAACTTCAAAGAATTTAAGAAGATTATTTTCGATTCTTTTGATGTTTCCTCTCGTTTGCTTCAATTAGCTTTTAAGTCGAAACGAAATGCATTTAAGACATTGTATTTTTTGTTATTTGTAGATTAAAAGCTTTAGGGAATTGATTTCAAATTCTTGAGCAAATGCTTAACAATTTATTCACAATAACATTTTATCTATATATTTATCTGCTTCGAAAAATCGTTTCTTATACAATTTTTTTTAATGTAAAAACAACCTTTATTTAATTTTTAAGAAATTTTAAAACAAATAATTATACTTTTATTATATTCAATGGATTTCGTTACATTATATCTTTGATAGGGAATTCTTTTTCTGTTATCTTAAATTAAAATTTTCTGAATTATATTTATTTAATATTGAATTCATTTCTAACGACTATTTATTTGGTGTAACACGCGTGCGTTTTCATTTTAATTATCAAACTTACCAAATGTTAAGAACTGCAGCAATATTTGTTGAAATTCTTAAGTATATTTGTATTTTAATAAATATATTTCCCATTGATTTTTCATGAAGTATTTTATAAAACTACTTTATTAAATAATATAATTAAATATATTTAAATATATAGATTTATGTGTTATTATTTTTTCATACAGCTCTTTATATCCTAGAATAATCCTTATTGTAATAAAATTCAATACTTGTAAGTTTTTATTTTATTAGCGTTTTGTTGTTATACAACTCTTTTGATTTTTCCAATTAAACATTGTATTAAATATTTTTGATATGTTACTTTGCATTGTGATAGATAGGATATTTTTGAAATATTACATTAAACAAATGTAATAATTTAAACATATTTATATATATATATATATATATATATATATATATATATATATATATATATATATATATAACTTAATAATATTTAAAAGTATAAAAATTATCAAGGATTATATATTTTCTATATAATTTCGAGTTATATAAAGTTAGAATTAAAAATCTTAATAATATGAATTACCTGTTTACGAAGAATTTATACATTTTTTAATTTTTCTGCGTTAGGTAGCTTAACTAATGAAAATTATAATAAAGTTTATTAACTGAAGTCTGTCCTTACATATAGATTTTCGTGGGTAGTAGTAGGGGGAAATACGGAAAATTCCCATAGACTTCCCGACAGATGGACATACAAGAACTAGAAACGTAATATTTATCTCTCTTGATTTAATAAGAGTTACAACCAAACTAAAATTTCGTCTTTGGTTCTTTCTGTTGGCAGCATTGTCCGCCGAATATCAACATATAATGAAATTCTAAATAAAGTTATTGACTTGTGGCATATAATTTCATTCGCTTTTTAATTTTTAAATACTTGGAATAAATTAAATGGTATTGGTTATATTTATTGCGGTGTTCACATAAACTAGTGCGTATAAAATTAGAATCAAAGTAGGAAATTTGTGAGTAATTTTTCAAATTGATTTTTCTCTCTTAAATTGCACAACAGAGATATCTTTCAATAGAGATATTTTTTTTTCACTGCATATTATATAGAAAGAGAGAGAGAGAAATATTTTCAAAAGTTAATGTCAGTGCCATTTAAAAACTAATAAAAGACTACTTTTACTTTTTAAAGTATAATTTTGAATTATAATTTTTAAAGTATTATATAGATTTTGAAACTAATATAGACTAGAGTTGGAATCAAAATGTTATGAACACCTAACTTATTACATTGAAAATAATTTTTCATGACTAGTGTATGACGCTATATCTATACATAGCATTATGATATGTAAAATACTATAAAGACAATATTTTAAAAATCTATTATACTTTACAAAATACTCGTTGTGTTCCGTTACATAATAAAAAAATAAGGTAAGTTAATATAAAAGTTAAATATATTTAGCTTCATATATATTGGTATTTCTAAATATTTGATAAATATTTTAAATCATAAAATTTAATTGAGAAGAGATTGAGAGTCATCTTTTACCCTCATTTTTTAAGATTGTTATAAGTCTCATATATTATTTTTTATGTTTTTATGCGTGAAAGAAAAGAATAAAAGAACCTGAGTCATTAAATTTTGTTTGTGAGAAATATTTTTCCATTTTTTTAATGATTCACTGGGTATCAACTTTTCCGTGTCATCCAAACGGGTAAAAGAATGAAAGTTTCGAATAATTACTCTTCCAAACTGTGCCGCTCTAATTAAAAGTTAGACAAAGCCAGAGAATATTCATTAACTGCTAATTTGCCTCATGACTCTTGTTCTTTCCTCGAAACTGAGATTCGTTTTCACAACCTGATACTGTCTACAGCTAATTACTGAAGATTGTCAAAACTTTTTTCAGTGGCTTGAAAACTTAGCCGACATGCATCTCGCAATTTTTGCTACTCATTTCTTAGAGGTAGCTTTTATCAAGTGGTACTTCTTAGTAATCTTAAGTCTTTTAAAGCGGGAATTAATTAATCAAATAATTAATATCGCAGAGATATTTAACAGTAATCTTACTTGAATATAAATAACATAACTAAATATTTCTGGTAGGTGTCTTCTCAGGTAAGAAAATATACTAAATATATGCTGGAAGAGCCAAATATGTCAAAATATTTCATTTGAATTTATTTTACCTTTTATTCGAAACTGTTTATCTATTTCACAAATGCATTTCAATTTCAGTTACTGATTTTTAAATTATATAATGAAATATTTTTTGACAAAATAAAGTTCTTCTAAGAGAATCAGTCGTGCGTCGAAAGATTATAAGAATAAATAAATGTTTTAACTTGTTAAATTAATCAAAATTGAAGTCTATTTATATCCACTATCATATAATTAAAATATAAAAAATTTGAATGCAATATTTAACTGTAAAGTATTACCCTCTCATTCAAAGATGCCAATAATATCATTACTGTATTTGTGGATTTTTATTTCGATTAAGAAATTTGTAAGTTTTGACTAAGGACATCTTATATAACATAAATATTATTATATTCGTAAAAATTCATTTCTTTCACACCATTATTTGAATCAATTAAATAGTCAATAATAGGATATTTTTTACAAAATCGTTACTTAATATCAGTAGGCACTAATTGATATTAAGTAAAATATTTAGTTTCATCAAACCATTAATTATTATTACTATCTGCATTTGTTAATGTTTTATAAGACCAAATAATGTCATTCAACCATAATTTCATTAAAAATGTATTAACTGCCTTTGACTTTTTAAATAAAATTTTCTGTGTTGGTTATTTATATTTTGAATCAAAACTCGTCTTTTACGCTCATAAAAAATTAAAAGCTTCATAGCTTTTTCAGTAAATGTTTTTTCTTTCATATTTCCCACTTAATTAGTTATAAGTAATACCAAATATTTTTTCTAATTTATACTGAAATATTGTAATATGAGATTGTAGATAAAATCTATAAGAGAATCCATGGAATAGATTTCAATATAATTTTTTCAGGGATTAAAACTGCAAATTTTCCTTTAATTGTAGCTTATTTCTTTGCAATCGCAGACTTTTTCTTTTCATCTTCATTATAATAAAAAAAATTGTTTAATCCCCTTTCACATGTTTCTTAGGTGAGTAAAATTCAAAAGTTTTCTTAAAATATTTAAAGTATTATAATGGATATCAAATCAAATAATTTTTTTTACAATATTACAATACATGAAACAGGACTTTTTACTTTCTTATATTACTTTCGTTTTTATCTTATATCGGAATTCATTTTAAAAATCCATTATATCATGAAACAAATCATTAAATGCCAAAAATTTAAAGTTTTCAATAAAAATGATTATTTTTAATGAAAATTTGAAATAAACTTAGAAATGCTTGCAACAGAGAAACGTTTTTCATAAATTTTGTTAGTGAAGTTTTATAGAACATATGATGGTTTTACTTACAAAACTATCTCTGCTTTGATAAACAATTAGTATTTTTATTTATAAGACAGACAGTTAGGGATGTAAATAGTCTAAAATTTGATCAGTTTGTTTTGTTTTAACAGAAATATATTTTAATATGCTTGCGCATTTATGTAATTTTATTACGTTGAATACTTAGCATTAACAAATGATAAAATTTTTGGAGATGGGATAGTAAAAAAGAAACATTCATTTTCATTGAGTATTATACATAAGATGAGAATTTAAGCATATTACAAAAAAAGAAAACAGAGTGAAATGCATTTCCTTAAAAACAGTTGCGTAACATGTTGGAATATGCTTTGAATATGAATTAAAAATAGTAATAAAATTACCAAACCATTATAAATCTGCATTATTTAACATTTATAACGTAATCACCTTTAGCATCAGATAAAAAGTTGTGCAATAATATACAGCAACTGCATATAAAAGATTTAATTAAAATAGATTAGGGATAGCAATGCGCTTAAAAGGATTTTCACTAGTGTCTTTTAAATTTACTCCGATGATCGAACAATACAGTCCGTAGAGCGTAATCAACGGATTTATATACATTTTAATGCTTAAAACTCACAGACAATGGAAAATTATTCAGAAGTTAAATGTTACTCTTGGGGGGGGGAAGAAAAAAAAACACCTAAAATTTCAACTTATTTTGGCAATAAAGGTAGTGTATAGGAATATAATTATTAATAAAGGTATAATTTAATTTTATCTTTGAAAAGCAAAATTTTATAATCTATTCATAGGGTTGGAGGGAAAGTTCTGTCGTGTTTTAAAGAAAATATTTGAATTCATTTATAAAAATGTGTGTTTAATATTAATCAATTACATATGCTCCGTTATTTGTTACAGCCTGTTGCCATCTTCCAGGTAACCTGTAAATTCCTGTTTTGTAGAAGTTCTCATCCATGGAGTTAAAATAGTCAGCAACTGCCTTAGAAACACTTTCAAAAGACTAGAATAGGCTAGAATTTTTTTCCCGTTAGATAATTTTCCAGAGATCTGAACAGGTAATAATCAGAGGGTGCAATGTCAGGTGACTAAGGATTTCCCATCCTAACGCATTCAGTTTTTGTAGTGTCACCATTGCAGTGTGCGGTCGAGCGTTATCGTTGTGGAACACTATTCCTTTTCTGGACGCTAATGCTGGCCTTTTTTCTTTGATAGCTGCATTTAATTTATCCAGCTGATTGCAGTATAAATCCGCGTTCATGTTTTTTCCCTGTTTCAGCAACTCGTAATACACTGGACCTTTCCTGTCCCACCACAAACAAAGCAGTACTTTTCGTTGATGGATACTTGGTTTTGGAACTGTTGCTGATGACGTTCCTGGTTTGCAGTAATAATCATCAGCAACAGTTCAGTTATTGCTGATGTTATGAAAATATTTTTTTTCTTTTAATATTCTCGTAAAGAATCCACTTTTCATCTCCTGTAACCAGTCTGTCCAAAAACGGCTCCACATTGTGTCTAATCAGATGTGATGAACATATTCTTACACGATCAGACAAATTCTTTTCCGTTAATTCATGTGGAACCCAAACATTTTGCTTTAACACAAACCCAAGAGATTTAATGTGATCTCCAACCGTTGTATGATGAATGCCAAACTTTTCTGCAATTTCTCGACTTGTTAAATGTCGATTATTTTCCAACATGGATCGCAAAACATCATTATCGATCTTGGATGGTCGTCCAGATCGAGCACTTTCTTTGAGGCTCAGGACCCCGGAACGAAATTTGCTAAGCCATCTTTGACAAGTACGAACATTTACAATATCTTTTCCAAACACCGCACATTTTTACATGCAACAGATGCGTTGCTTCCTTTTTGGAATTCATATAAAATGCAGTGTCGTAAATGCCCTTTATCTACCGACATGTTTTTCCCTTTAAATATTACAAGTAAATGATGAACGGTAAAAAAGGGCACCTTTTATATTATACAGCAGCTAAAAAAACAAAAAAAAATCTGATTGACTCACTAGCCATATGTTTTTTTTTTATTTAAAAGAAATATCACCTGCCTATTTAAAATATGACAGAACTTTCCCTCCAACCCAATAATTGTCGAAGGGGAGTTACTTGTATAAAACCAAAAAAAATATTTGGTTAAAGACTAAAATAATGAAGGAGCTATAATTGTGATAATAATGGTACAAAGAATGAGCATTTTAAATTATTATTTGTACTGTATTATTTCCAAGCAAATCACAAAAGTAAAAACCAAATTAATTAGGTATTTTTATGAAAGTTTGGTCCTATTTTAAGAATTTTTCCAGATTATTCAAAAATTTTTTTCCAGAAAAATATTTCGGTTCATCTGGTGTATAGATTTAAATCATAATTGCACAAATTCAATTTTTAGATTTTTTCCAGCTTAAAACTGCACAATATTTTATATATTTGATATTTCTTTTCTCTATAACAACATCTTTTATAGACAAAAATATGATTGAAATTTATAATAAATTTGAATTAAAATGAAAATCCATTTTGAGTTTGTGTCGTTTGTTCTAAAAAGAATTTAAGCATATGTCAGTGTAACTTCTAATGTATTTTTATAGAATAAATATGATAAGATGTCATTTACTTTTAAGAGTGTAAAAGAACTAATTGAGCTTTCTTAAATCAAAACAATAGCTGTTTAATCATACTTTACGCATGATTAAAAATATATTGCTTTGATTTAAATTAAAATGAGATTACTAGAAAATACTCTTAATCAAAAATTTAAATAAACTAAAATTTATTTTTGCTTAGGTAAGTATATGTGCGTATCAATGTTTATGACACAGACACTTATTTTGATTAAAACCAGAAGCTTAAACTTGTTTATTCTTGTAAAGTAAAATGAATAAAATAATTTTAATAAATTAAATGAATGTCTTTAATTATTGCATTTTTAAATGAACAAGGAATTTCTGCTTTTTTTTAAATGGTTTGTGTGTTAGTGAGCAATAGTGCTGGAAAATATTGTAGCTTATAAATAATATATTTGCCGCCTACCCTGTCTAGTGGGCAGCGTACCTGCCTACGGATGAAGAGGTCCTGAGTTCGAGTCCCTGCTCGGGCATGACTATACTTTCTCTGTCTCTTCCCTTTGTCCTTACCTTGTGTGAAATGTTGCCTATCCTATATAGAGGTACTTAGTACCTACAAGTATGTATTGATGATGTTTAATAATTGTGTTGTGCCACTTTTGTAAGCAACCAATTTCTTACAATGAGCCGCCAAATTTTAGAAATGTATATAGTAAAGGTTATAATGGTTTTTATTTTGAGTTAAGCTTGTTTAAATCAAGAAAAGTGCACTGTAAAAGAAAATCTGTTTTTCACAGTTAAAAATAGTTTTTTGTGGCTGTGATTTTTCATTAAGTCAAATATTTGCCCCACGGCAAGAAATTTAAATTATTTGTTCGCAGTAACTACAAATACAATTTTCTACATCTTATTTGTATGGATTCGGATTTTCAGTATTATCAAACATAAAAACAGAAAAAAATGAAGAACGTTGAAGATGATATGAGAGTAGCATTCTCATATTTATGATCAAATATAAAAAAAAAATAATCAAAAAACATCAAACTCAAATTTCTCATTATTAAAAGTATCCTTATTATTACATTGTAGTTTATCCCTTAATACTATTGTGCTGTATTACATATTATATATTTTACATTCAAAATTATTATCATAAACTATTTTACATAGTGAATTATAGGTAAATAACTTCTAAACTTATCTTTTTCTTTGTGTTCTGCCAAATTTTGAAATCGTTAAAAGTATGCCGCCACAAAAAAGGCTGAGAATCACTTAGGCTATACTCCGGTAAACAAGGCAATATCTGTGAAACTAGTACCAGAACACATTAAGCATCGTATAATATTGGAGTATATAACAGTCGTAAATTTCTAGGAGTGAAAGCGCTGTGTTAGGATTAATTAACAGAGAATAATAAAAACATGTTAAAACTTGTAATTCAGGACAGAACATTGCCTGATATACTGAAAATCCGTTTAGAGAAACTTTTCATCTGGTCATTTGATCATCTCTCTGGGATTATTGATTTTCATCCTGTGAATTGTGATGTTCGCAACGAATTAAATCTCAGGAATAAGAACCTGAATATGAAGTATAATATTCATTAGTTGCAGTTGAAACGTAGAGATTGAATTTAGAAGATAAAATCCCTAATTGAGTCAGTTTAACTGGGAAATTAAATACGCTCATGGTTGATTAGTATCAAGTGTCTTACACTTATATATAATTTATCAAAGTATGACGTTTCAGATGATTTGATGCTTCCTCATTAATCATTATAATCTATTTGAATAGTTCAAACGAGTTTAACTTCCCAATCACATGTTAAATTTTTATTCTGAAATGGGACTGCTAAAAAATATTTTTTTTAATTTTTATTCTGAAACTCTAGCTTTTTAAATACCTTTATAACAATGACTATTTTTTAATCATTAAATTTAGTAATAACTTTTAAATTTTTTTACTTACATTAAATTTGTTTCTTTATTCAAACTGTATTATTTTTTAAATTATTTGCAAAATATAAATTTTTTATCAATTCTTTAACTCATCAATATTGATTTACTTTTAATGTCGCTAATGACTAATTATATTAGTAAATTCTAACTTAGAGTATATAATAATCTAGGAGCAGACTTTAACTGAAAGTTTCTCTGGTGTTATTTCTTTGATAACTGATCCAAATTTAAATACGAAAATTAATAGCATTTGCTTCAAAATAACATTAAATATTCTAATCAATAATATATTTTTTATCTAAAACTTTCGATTCTAAAAGAGCTTAAAAATATAAAAATGAAAATAGTTCTGGCTTTAGAAAAGTCACTTACATGGTTATTTCATCTAATCCGCATTAGAAAAATCTTTAAAAAAATGGAATAGGAATACCCGTAAAATTTTATACATTTCTAATATATTGTAATTTTTGAGAAATTAAATGTTACATATAAAATACTAATACTTTAAAATATTTCTAGTACTGTAAGTTTTTAAGTTATTCCAAAATGTATTCAAGATTCCTTTCACACTAACTTTCTTTTGTAAAATATATTTTTTCAAATTTTTCAATAAAGCGCGAATCAATATCCATGAATTTTTAACAGAAAATGTGAAGCTTGTGATTGTTAAAATGTTTTCAGATGAATTTTAATTTCGAAATTACATAAAAATCGTAATAAAATTAAAGACAAGTTGAAAAATGGTTATAAATTATACTAATATTAGCTTATACACATTTCTTAATACCCTTAATAATATTATTATACTAATATTATTCAGACAAAATTATTTTGAGAAGTTTATTATTTTAATTCGTGTGTTCAAAAATGTATTCCTGTATTTGTTTTAAAACGACATCTCGTACTGTCTACAGAAAGTGGGCACAAGATCATTTCGTATTATGAGAGAAATGAATCAAATATTTCATGTCATTGTCATTACTCAATGCTTCAGAATCGACAGTCTGAAATCATCAATCAGAATAGGCAATAAGCTGCTTGCTGTTTTCAGAGTAGGGACATGAGGAATAATCTTCAATTTGTGGAAGAAAATATCTGATTGGAAGTAAATTGAACGGTGTGAAGTGTCAATGACTCATCTAATGATAGCCGGAACGAAAACTACACCTGAAATTGATCATTGTTTCTATAGAAATGGTACATTTATGTCCTTTGAACAGCAACAGATTTCATCCTCAAGAGAGGATCATAACAACAGGTTTCACGGTGATTGGCTAGCAATGGAGGATCGATTCTCAGCATCACATCATAAATCTCCGTATTGATAGATAGATTGCAGGAATAAAACTATGGCTTTAAGTCTTCTGATGTGGACAGGGAATTTAGGGAAAAATTTGATAGCAGGTAGATCAATCTCGTTATTTGGGGAAGGTTCAAAACTGTGGCTATACAAGCAATTAGATTGTAATGTATTATGTATTTGATAAATAGCTGATAGTGCATAATATTTCTATGGCGTTGATTTCAATGGTAAAATTCAGAATACTAAAAATAATCAAAATATTAAAATAAGTCATTTTTAAATTTTGATAAATATTAAATAATTTTTATATGATGTAGTGATAGAATGTAGTTTTATATAATGATGATTATAGTGTTTTATAATAAAGGTCATTTCAAGAACAAGAATTGTACATATTCTACAGATGCTATTTTATTATTATAGACTATAATTATTAAACTATACAAAAAAAAACAAATTTTAAATAAAAATTGAAAGTGATTTTAAAAATACAAAACAACAAAATGATCATGGTTAGTTTTTTTAAAATACCAGAATTCATTTCATTGACTATTTTCGATGACATTATTGTGTTTGTATTGTACTGTTTCTGTAATGTTGCTAATACGAACAGATTAAGAGTTAATAAAAAATAGATGGAAGTTATTTGATTATATTAACTATAAGTAATGTTTATTATAAATTGTCTAATGTAAAACTCACCCTCGTTCTATTAGTTTGTAGCAGAAATATTCTTCCAATTTTACCATTCTGAATTTTTAAAATATAAAAAATTTATATACTATATATAAAAATATCTGCATTAATTTTTTTAAAAAATGTAATCAAATAATTTATTACATCCGAATTCTGTTTTATATATGATTCAAAATTATCATTATGAAACGTTGTTAAGTTTTTTCAATTTTAATGATAATGATGATTGAATGAGATGAAAAATTATAAATAAAAAGGAATTAGTTATAAAAAAATTCTATTACAAATTTAAAATACCTCAATTTGATCACATGACTATAAAATAGTTATGTGATCAAATTTCAAAAATCTTTGAAAAGCTTTCATAAGAAACTTACAAAATTGTATTTTCTGTGGAAAAATGAGTTATGAGCTTGGAAAAAAATGAGATAAACTAAAACTATGTTATACTAATTTCAATAGTATGTTGTTATGGTAACAAAACTTATTATGAAATTTAAATATATAATATTTGATGTTTTTATTTATTCTATTACTAATCTGTTTACCATGTAAAATGATACATAATATTATCATTTTTCTTGCTAATAGCATTATTAGAAAGTGTTTTTAAATAATAAAATTAATTTTGAAACTAATTTATAAATAAATATTTTCAATTAATTTAAAAGAGCTTTTAAAAGATAATTCTTGAATTAACAAGTATCAGGAGATTAGAAATCATTTAATGAGTAGAATGGGCGTAACTCGTTCTCTAAACTAATAAGCATTCATATAAAATACTGGAGCAATTAAGAAATATGACGAAAAAGAAAAATCCTCTCAGATAAAAATACCTTTTCTTTGTATTTATAAAACAAAACTATTTGAAATGTTGATAAATATTGTTTGCATTAAGGAATGTGAAAAAAAATGATAGTGAGTATTCTTAAAAGAATTTAATGAAAGTGGCAAGCAACAAAAAACCCTCCAGCGATAAATATTGAAGATTAAAAATAAAAACTTGGAAACTATATATATATATATATATATATATATATATATATATATATATATAT
>JAPDSC010132895.1:196750-232341 GCA_026290005.1 Latrodectus geometricus | reverse complement strand
ATATATATATATATATATATATATATATATATATATATATATATATAAGCAAGTTAACACTTAAATAATATATAATTGAAGAATTAGCCGAAATTTTATTTTACATATGTATTGGTATATATGATTTTATGACTTTAATAGATTTTCGTATGGGTAAAGTGAATTTAAAAATTAATATAAATACAATGTGTGATAAAAGTGTTTTTAAAATAAATTTTCCAGAATTACAATATTTATTAAATTTACATCAAAGGAACAAATTGATTACTTTCTTGCAAACTTCGGAAAATAAATTCTAAAAGAATTTAGAATTTTCCAAATATAGTTAATATATAAATTTATATTACAGAAATGTATTAAGATATAAAAATAACATTTTTTGAATTCTGCTTATTAATATTTTTATAAACTTCCAACAAAATATATTTAAGAAAAATATTCAGGAATAAAAGGTTGAATGACATTTATTTTAGCAGAACGAAAAATGTATCCATATACTTCAAAAATTTCATTGTAACTTTATGGATTAAATTATTTTTGCCCTTAAAGAACATTAAAAAATTTTTTTATATTTTTCAAACAGATTTTAAGTTATAAGAATAATTATTCTTAAAGCAACTTAAATTGGTGTACTGTAGAAAATATTTACAAAAATTTAACTTAACAGTAAATATAACTATTAAAAGGTCTAATGCAAAATTCTATAAAGAGAAAAGTATTTTATTCCTGTACTGTTTGGCAACACTCTGTTATAATGAAGTGTATGTTTGTAAAAATAAATATGAAATACACATATTTGAACCACGGCACATAGAAAGAACAAAACTAAATAATTCATATTTCTAGAAATTTAACCAAATACTGCTGCAACTAGCCCAAGCTATTAGTTAAATGTTCAATTCTCAGTCTGAAATTTCAAAGGCTCGATTTTTAACTAGGTCATGAAAGTTTGTTGTGTTTCCGAATGTGTGTTTTAAAGCATAATTTCCCCTTAAAGTTTTTCGTCCTGTGTAAGCCATGATCATAAAGTGACAAACCAGAGAAAAATTTCTAAATAAATTGATAAGATTATTTGAAATTCTCTAGAAAGATGCGCTTTAATTTCACGCGCTATCGAACATTAAATCTGTCAATTTTATTTTTAAATATTTACAATTATTATTTGAAATATTCATTGGCACTGAGTATTTATAAGATTAGTAAGAAATGAATAAACCGTGACATGTGTTTACAATCATCATGTTGAAAGCAATTTAATCGAAATTCTTGAGAAAATATTTGAAATATTTTAATTAAAACGAAGCAATCACTAACTATAAATTAAGATATCATTTAAAATTCATGGATTCAAAATATCCCAGTCATACTGACTGAGATAATTATACAGAAGAAGTGTAGAATTCTACTAAATAGAATAAAGACGATTGCTTGCTTCGAAAATTAACGAAATGCTGGAAATTATAGCTTGCACCATCACAAAGCTTATTATTGATTCGATGTTGTCAACGCGAAAGGAAAATCTGCTTTGTTAACAAGTTCAGAGATTTACATTTTGCATTTGAACGTTAACTGCATTCGCATGCAGTACTTTACGAATTTGATTAAATTTCGACATGTGACCTAGATTTAATCAGATTCCAAAGTCCAAAGATGTAATTAACAGAAACATTCTAAGAAAAATATTTCCAAAGGCTAAATATAAACAATCTGGTTTAAACTGAAAAAAGTGAATATATATATATGGAAAATGCTGGCATATTGCATTAAACTGATATTTCTTTTATTCCAATATTGCACACACACCTTTAAATATCATAAAGTGTGACACATGTTTTGTATAATATTGATTGGTTTGATATTATTTAATTATAATATTATTATTAAAAATAATAAATGAAGTACAAATCTTTCCACAAGTCAGAGTCTTTTAAATGTCTCATTTATAATGCTGTCCCTGTGAACAAAGTAATACTCAACAAAAAATTTTTCATTTATTCAATTGTAGAAACTGAATTTTTCTCAAATTACTTTATTTGAAACACCGCCCAGCCTGTCTAGTGGTTAGCGTAACTGACTACGGATGGTGAAGACCTGGGTTCGAATCCTGGCTCGGGCATGTATATACTTTCTCTTTCTTTCTCTGTGTGTTTCTTGTCCTTTCCTCAGATGATGGATGAATGTCGCCCACCCTATAAACGGGTTTGTGGTGGTGTGGCGTGGGCGAGCTACTCGTACCTCCGTGACTTGGCTCACAGGTGCCCACCTGGTAACGATAAAATGAATAGCAGTTTCTGGCCTTGTTGTGGCTAATGGGCTAATGTACTTACTTGCTCAAGGGTGCCCACCATTAGAAATATATAAAAAAACTTTATTTGAAAGTGCTTAATATCACCAATTAAAAACTTTCCATTACTCTGAAATTCTCTTTGATATGTTTACTTTGCAATTACTTTTTTTTATAATATTATAATTTATTTAAGGGGAATTTCTTTATAAATATATAAAGAGAGAGAATTGAATAAATATATCAGTGTACAATTACTTGAATAGTAGTCAATGAAAACATTGTTAGTTTGTTTAACTCTAAAACTAGCAGTTTAGATAAATAATTCAAATAGAAATAAAAAGACTCATTTCCTTGAAAATAATTATCTCATTATTATCCAAGTTATTATCAGACTCACACAGATACGAGAAAGTAATTGAAAATAAATAATATATTTCAATTATAGTTTGAAAAAGCATGGTTTCAATAGCATCGTTTTAAATGTGTGAAAAAAATTTTTAATTTAAAATTTAAAGACTTAGAATTTCGTTGTCATACTTCAAAGTGATATAAATTCTACTGGGATGATTTTGTACATAATATGATCCCTGATGCTTTCGCATGTAGAAATCCGCCATTATTTAGTTATTTGACGGCTTGCTTTCACTATAACTTGATTGATATAGTTGTCGAAAGGCAATCTTTTAAAGTAATTTGATGAACATGAATATGCAATCACGGGGGAGGCTGGTTGTCTCCTTATTGAAATGAGGGATCGAGACTACCTTCTTGCGTAATGGTAGTCAGTGGTAAAGTTTGACACTTGTTAAGGGCGCTGTTGACGTTACTAGTCAGTCCTGTGGTATGTGCTTTACTTAATGATACGGCGTGGTGTTTCAGCTCAAATTTGACTTAATGATTAAGAAAATGCTTTTCAATAGGCCAAGTATCATGTTTGGGGCAATGAAAGTACCTAAAACTTGTGATACAATTGTAACGTTAATAAAGAGTAAATGTATCACACAATTAAAATTACTCAAGCTATATTTACTTGGTCAGTAACATAGAAATATGAAATTATATTCAGTATTCTCACACTATTATTCATTGCTAATTTTAGACTTATTTAACTCAGCATGGTGATATATTTTCTCTTTATACTTTTAAGTTGAATGCCATATGAATTTTTTTTTATCCATTTTTCAAATTATTTTATTTCTATTACTTTACAAAATAATTTGGAAATTTACTTTCTTAATATCAAATCTTTAAAGCAAAACTACCATAAAAATGTTTAAACATTAGCAAAATTTGTCTCAATAAACTAACTCATGAATTAGATATTAAAATAATTTTAAGATAATTGATCTAATTCTTTACTTTTATGGAAAGAGTAAAAAAGGAAAAAAATCTGGCCATATATAAATAAATTAAAATTAATGAAGTTAAAAATTTCCTTAAAAACATTTTATATCAAATTTATATATCATCGTCTTGCATTTTAGATTCCATAATCGTAGCAGATACTTAATTTAGATTAAGTATCTAAATTAAGTATCTGTGTGTTTTAGTATAACAGTAGAATAACAAAAATCACCACAGCTGGTAATTACTGTTTTATTGAAGTACAGCTCATACTATTTAGTTACCAATGCATTAACTATCCTGTTATTTACTAATTAACAGTGAAAATATCCTTCACTCTATTCCACTCATAATCTAAAATTCTTCCTAATGTATTTTTCTTTTCTTTTGATTATTTTTTTTCTTAATATCATAATCATGGAATAACAATGAAATATTTAATTAAATCTGAGATACATAAAATTGTACTATACCTGTAAAATATTTCTATTTCATTTTGAATTAAAATTTGCTTTATATAAAAAAGTTCTTTATATTTTAAGGATTCATAAAGAAAATTTTAATTTAACTTCTACGGTTAGTAATAGCGAGAAAATCACTAAAAAATCCAATTATATGTTTAATTTAAAGATATTAAACTTATATTTGGATTTTTAGTGATTTTCTCGTTATTACTAACCGTAGAAATTAAATTAAAATATCATCTGGTTTTGAAGCAGACAAAATAAATATATATGGAGGATCCTTTTGAATAAATTAGAAAATAATTTGCAATTTTCACATAATTTCTTGATTATGAAAATCATTCATTTCACAAGTTCATGAAATGTTAATTCCGATTTCCAAATTGATTAAAAAATTAAACAACACATTTCGATTTGATAAATTCCCAGGAAATAAAACAAAATCTGACATTATTATCTGATAAATCATTAATTTAATTATATTTATTTATTTTTATCCATTTAACAATGAGTGAATTTATATTTTATATGCGATTTCTGCTTTTATTTTTTTTTATTTATTTTTTTTTTTTAGTAAATTTCTTAATTTTGCAGTTTGCATTGAATGAGTGCGTTGAATTTAAATAAAATTTTTTCTGTGAATTTATTCTAATTAATAAAAGATTTAATCCCTCTCTTTATATTTTAACTGACATAGCTTTACAGAAATTTACATTTTACATCACAGCTTTCCAAAGAAAGAATACAAGATTTTAATTTTCAGATAAATTACAATTGAATAAGTTTATTGGCAGCTTAATATGGTTTTGAAAAATTTCATTTTTTAAATTATTATAAAATATTAAAATCAAAATTTTTCATTAGTAACACATTTTAGTGTTGAATATAAATGTAGCTTTGTTTCTAAATTTCACTTAGAGCGGATGTAATGAATTTTTATTTTTTTTTAATTCATGGAAACTGAATGAAGTTTTTGCATACATATATTTTATTTAAAAGATGTAATTTTTTATTTAAGAAATAAATATATTAAATCGCAAAAGATTGTTGTTTAGAAGTTAAGATCTTCATTAGAATCTGTATTAATAATGTATTCACTTAAAGATGAAAGGTTAAGGCTTCAAATAATAACTTTGAAAACCGGATTTTTAAATTGTGATTCAAATATAGGTTACCTTAAATAGTTAAACCTTTTTGGAATTGAAATTTTTATTTTGAAAATTCTGGTTTTGTTATCAGGCAATTAGTTTATTCTCTCTTATTGAAAATTTATTAGAAAAAATATTTGGAGTTTAAAATTTAAAAAGGATTGGAATTAATTATAAAAATTGTGTTTCCTTACCATTAATCATAAACTTTTATTGAAAAAAATAATGTTGCCACATTTTCTAATATTATACACATATTATGACCAAAAATATGAGCTTAAAACTATAATATGGCAAAAATTTTCCAGAAATACTGATAACAAAAGAAAGAAATAATGTTGTTTTATATCTATTTAAAATGTTAAAAAGACAATTTCCTCACACATTTCGGCAACGATAGAGCCAAAATATTTATTTTGGAAATGTGAGATGATATGTGCAAATACTTCCAAGAACCTTTTTATCCAATAGATATAATTTCAAAATATAGCTGGGTGTTTTACGCGTTAACTTTTACGATATCACTAAATAGAAGTAATATTTTTTCACTAAACAAAAACTACATAAAACCTTAAATTCTATAAATATAAAAGTATTCACTAGAAACTTTAGATTACCTGTTTTTTTATTAATACTCATATAATGCTTGAAATTGTAACTGTAAGGTTATGATTAAAGTTCATCCTAGTCTACTTTTTTATATTAAGCCACCCAACCTGTCTAGTGGTTAACGTAACTGCCTACGTATGGGGTGGACCTAGGTTGGAATCCCGGCTTGGGTATGGATGTACTTTCTCTCTCTGTTTCTTGTCCTTTTTTCAGATGATGGATGAATGTGGCCCACCCTATTAACGGGTTTGTGGTGGTGTGACGTGGGCGATGCTACTCGTACCTCCGTGTGAACTTGGTTCACAGGTGCCCACCGGGTAACGATAAAATGAGTAGCAGTTTCCGGCCTTGTTGTGGCAAATGGGCTAATGTACTTTATCAAGAGTGTCCGCCATTAGAAATAAAAAAAAAAACTTTTTTATATTAATGGTGATTATAACTCAAATAAAAAAAGGAAATTGAATGAAATTAATATGAGAGTCAGGGAACGTAAAATTTTCAAAGTAGACATACATTCATTTGACACTGATTGTGAATACATTTTGTGTACCTACATACATCATATGTATATACATTTTGTGAGGATGATTTTAAGATGCTTGACTATCTAGAAAATTCAATAAATAATATTATAAAATTATAATTTAAAATAATAACAATGTGCTTATTCATTACAAATAATTGTCATCAATCATATTAAATTGATTTCATTAGTGTGTGACTCTGATTTTGAAAATATAGGTCTATATTATATGAATGTCATTATAAGTGAGTGATAAAAAATTTTTTTATTTATATTTATTTACAACATTTTATTTGTTAATTTACTATTTTTTTATGAGAAAACTTAACCGATATTGCATGCAGTTGTACCATGAATTTCAATTTTTTTTTAAACTGGTTAAATATTTTAGAGTTATAAATTTTTGACATTTTTTAAAAATAATGTAAAGTATTTAAGCTTTTCGAAAAAAATAACTCTTGTTTTTTTCGTATAGTTATAAAGCTCTTATTAATAAAGCTATTATATTCGTATATATTGTTCATAAAGCTATTCTATACTATACGAATAGAATACCTTTATAAACAATAAAAAAATATAATACATTTGCTAATTATAAAAATGAGCTTTACTCGTTGCCATGAAGTGGTCAGACAAGTTTGCCGTCATACATAAATTATATCACAATACATATATATGAAAAATTTCTGAAAAGATTTACTCACCTCATGTTTAGCATACATTAATGTTACTTCATCCCCATCTTCTGTAATAGAAAAAAAAGATACATTTAATATTTAATCCACAGACACATAGCTCATAAAAAAACTGGCTATTTACATGAATTATTTATTGTCAACTAACTAAGAAAAGATTTGATGAACATTTCTTTTCTGTTTTTTTACAAAATGTATTATAAAATCATATTATTTTATCAACTATGCACAAGAAAAATATTTGATTACATTTTTTGAATATATATACACAAATAATTTTTCACTTCATCTTTTCAAAATTTTAAGTGTTTCACATTTTTTCTTATATGAAGCTTTATGAATAGCTTTATGAAAATAAAATTTTTAAAGTTCTTTAAATCATGAAAATATTCATAAATGCCATATTTTTCAGTAATGCTATATTGGAAATTTTCAATAAAATTTTTTAATTTTTAAATAGATAAACATATTCGAAATATATGTTTAATCTTATATTTATAGCTGCATTAAATGGTAAAATGATTACTCAAAACATTTCCCACTAAAATCTCTAATTAATATTATGGCTTTTTTTATAAATCAATACATGTGTCTTTGCTAATAAATTTACAATATTAATTTCTTATAGAAATTTACATACATTAAAATATTTTCCCTCGTTAAAGTAATATTGCAAAGTTGAAAAATTAATTATTATGAAATTAAATAAATTATCTGATTAAAATTTTGGTATAAATGAAGCCTGTTTGCAAATCCTTATGAAAATATCGTTTTAATTATACATATGAAAAAAAAAAAACAGTTTAAAATTGATTGTTATTTTCAGCTACTAACCAATTTTCAGAAATTCTTTTGAACAAGAGTTATTAAAAACAATTAAAAATATAATACATTTTGCTAATTAACAATGATGAAAAATTGGAAAACAATTTTGGTTTTATGTTAAATATTTGTACATTTAAATTTTTCTACATAAAGAAAAAAAGTTGAGAAAATTTAACCATTGTTAAATGCTATAGTGTGTTTTTTCGTAATTTTTTTAAATTATGACTTCTTTTATAAACTTTCATAAAAATTAAATATTTATGTATTTCGTGTATACGAATTTCCTTGTAAGGTGTTCAAAATAAATTTGAAAAAACATATTTTTTTATTTTTCTCTTATAAAATTAAGTAATTAAATAAAATAAAAAGTAAAATGCAGATAAAATAATTGTAAAATTTCTCAAAATAGAATTTGAAAAATATATATTAATGAATTTTTTTAAATATATATTACATATTAATAATATTTAAGAAATTAATATGTCTAATATGATTATCAAATATAAATACCTTTTAAGGAAAAATATATCTTAAATGTTTACAAAATGTAATGTACTTATAACATACATATCTAATATAAATATTTATAATATGCTTAATCCTCAATTATTAACATTTTCTTGTTTGATTTTAGAAATGTTTAAATTCTAGTATGCAATTATTTGAAAATAATTAATTTCAAGAAATTTGGAGTAAATTTGCAAAAATATTCAAGTAAAAAAAAGGCATTGTAAATTTTAAAATACAACAATCGATTGTCTAAAGATGAATATATTTGTTGCTTTAAAATACAAGAATCGATTGTCTAAAGATGAATATCTAAAGCTAAATATTTTACTCCATCTAGGTGAAAAGCAGTTAATGGGTTTCCTGTTTTTACAAATCCTTGTGACAGTAAATATCTCAACATATTTTGAAGTGAGTTTTCAAAATCTTTTCCAACTTTTATCCCATACATTATGATTGTCAAAGATATAAAGATTCCTGAATTATTTTATTTATTTATTTGTTATTATTTTTTTTGCTTTATTTTAAATCTTTACTGCAGGAAATGTGAAAGCAATCCTTTTAAAATATTTACTCTAACACTTTTTGATTTAACATCCATTTAAAAAATCTATTTTCCTTTTAAATATTCAAGTTGTTTTATGTTTAATTATGATGGATATAATTTTGCATTGAAGCTTTAAATTTTTTCCTTATGAACATGAAATAAAACTGCATTTAAAGAAAAAATATGTTAAAGTATTAAAATTTCTTAAAGCAGCATAATTTAAAAATTTTAAGAGAAAATAAGTATTAGAGCAACTTTGATGAAAAAGAGATATACATACACAAAAACTGCTAACACATACATAGCAGATTCATATCCATTGTTTATATAATGTGAAGTTAAAGTATGTTATTAAATTCGTGTCCATTGAGAATAAGTCCCAAAGTTTAAAATATTTTCAAGTTAGGGATTTTATTTAAGTTCAGTTTCGCGAAAAAATTTATTTTATAACATTTTCAGAGTTTAAATTATTTCAAAAGGAATTCTTTGAATCCCTTATATATTTAGAGGATGAAATTCAAATGAATTCCTCTATTGCTTCTTTTATATTTACTGACAGAACTATCACTATGTTTTTTTTTAAGAACATCATCAAAGAGATAAACAGTTTTGAAACTTCATGTTTGAGAATACATTTTTACTGCATAAACTGGCAGAATTATTCCCTTCCTTGGGGAAGTTGAAGCACAACTAAATGCACGAAAATAATATTATCTTTTTAAGAACACATTTTAATAGTTATCGGAACTAATTTAAATGAAATGTTAACAAAATAAATTCAGTTCAATTTTAAATGTAAAATGAAGCATTACAGCTTTTAATTTTTCTGAAACATAAAAATAGGCAAAACATATTTTTTTCAATGGTAGAAACTATAAAGTTATATATATATATATCTAAATATAAATAAGGCAAGTAATAGTTTGAAAATCAATGGAAAAATAAAACAGAATCTTGCAAATGATAAATAAATTTAAAAATATTTATTTTTCATTTTCGAATTTTTGTCTTATATCTACTATCAACTTACTATCAATCATTAAATTATCTTATTTATATTCTGGCAACATCTGTGTTTAGCTGTCTTTGCACTGGTTGGATTGTCAGATATATGTTTATAGGTATTGTATTTTATTTCTGCTAGATAAAATTTATTGTATTTTATATTGTATTAGTGTTTACCACTTGATATTAATTATATACACATATAATTTACTTCATTATTCTTTTATATTATATAACTGTACAGTTTTTAGCATTGAAAATGTATATATTTTTTGCCATTTTTTAATGCTTCTAAAAAATTAAAAGCTGTTTCATTTTACATTTAAAATTGAGCTGAATTTATTTTGTTTACATTTTATTTAAATTATTTTCGATAACTTTTAAAATGTGCACTTAAAGACAATAATGTTGTCTTGCATTTAGTTGGACTTCAATTTCTCCAAGGGTGAAAATAATTCTGCCTGTTTATGCAGCAAAAATGTACTCTCAAACCTAAAGTTTCAAAATTGTTTATCTCTGATTTATAGAGAATGTCTGAACAGCACTGACTCTCATCGGTTTGAAATACATTGGTTAAATAAAGAGGAAGTCTTGAAAGAAATATTCAAGGGAAAGTATGTGAAATAAATGGAGCTTAACAGTCATTTCCTTTAATCATATGCTCGACCTGAAAGAGTTGGCTAATGTGTAGAATAACCGAACAAACTCAATTGAGCTAAAGAGAGTAATCGGACAAACTAGAAAGTCAATATTTTCCAGTACCGTACCTAATTTTATCAGTGTATGCTTTCAACTTCTCCTTCAAAAAGAGTTTTATAAATTCTCCATTTGTAACTTTTTCCGTAATATGATAAGGAGTTTTCTTAACTGCATTTATCCGGTATTTTTCATTTCCTTAGAGACCTTGTATTAAACCAAGTTAAGATAAAATTGGGATTTATTTTATTATTATATAATTATTATAAAATTGGGATTTATTTTATTATTTGATTATATAAGAAGTAATTATTGAAATAGTATATACAGAATATTTTTCCAAGCAACTCTTAAATTAATTTACTGATCTGTAAATATCTAAACAAATATCAACAACTCTAATTTAAAAAAATAAATGCAAAACAATTATGCAAAAAAATTACCATCTCCAAAAACGTACAAAGTTTACAGAAAGTGTTTTATGCTTTTACGATGTATTGAATGAAAACTCTAGTATTGAGTAATATAAATGATGGTGTTATTTTTGGTTTCCTTATTGATTCATGTCTAAGTGTAAATATTCTTCTAGCGTTTAACGAAAATCAAAGATTTTAGAAAACTTTTTGTATTTTGAATGCCAATGCATTTTGAAAATAAGTGACTTTTATACAACCATAAATGAAACTGTAATTAATTATATTCATCTTTTTGTGCAGCTGCAACATCCAGTTAAGTGTTTAAAGCATTACATAGTTTTTTTAATTTATTATTTTGATATGGATATTTAATATTTTTTCCTTATTAACTGAAAATAATTTATTTGCTGTTCAAAATAAAAGTTCGAATTAAAGTTTGGAATAGGAGATAAATAAGCTAATCTGATTTAAGTCCCTAATATTTTAATTAAAAATATTATTATTTTTTTTTTCATTAAGCTATTTGATTAAATGTACTTTATTTATTTTTCGAAAAAAAAAAAAAGAAATTATCCGAGATATTATTTAATTTCTTATTCTTAATTGACACATAATTAAAGACCTTTAAGTAATCTTTAGTACTGATGAGTATTGTAACTGTATTTATAGCACTAGAACAACTTATAGGCATATTAAAGAATGGCCACGAATATTTCTTAAGGTAAATGAAAAAAATATTCCTAATATATTACTTAAAAAATGCTTTATAAATATTTATGCCTTACCTGAAAAGAAATGTAAAATGCGATTATTTGCCTGATTAACACTCTATTATCATAATGATCTGCGTTTAATTTCTGGATTTATCACATTTCCATTTCACATCCCTATGAGATATAATTGTCTTGCATTTCAGAAAATAAAATACGTATGTATTGTTCGCAAAATAAATAGCAACACATGTGTGTGTATGTGTAATAGAAATATAATTGGATCATTTATCAAATTCAAACTTCACAGCTTGATTTTCATATTCTTAACATTAAACATACTGAAAAATGAACATAAAGGGAAAAATGAAATGAACATTTCTTAATAAAGCAACTACGAAAATGTTTATCAAAAACCCGATGTCTAGATTTTATACTTGAAAATCAATTTATATAAATTGTTACGTTTTCATAAATTTTAATTAAAATTCGCATGTTATTTAAAGACTTTTTTGAAAGAAAATGTAATTCTCCAATGCTACATTTAAAATATGAACTAAAATTAAGGTAATACCTACTTTTAAATAAATAAGAAAATAAATATACAATAAGGTGACAAATTTTAAAATAAAACCCTACATTAATAGCTTCGAAGAAAAATTAACCCTAAAGCATAAAAAAAAGCTTTTTCCTCGGTACATTGATTTTATTACTGTCTTTTATTTTCTTCCTCATCTAATTTGTAGGCCGAAGAACCTATTGTACATTTGGCTTAGTTCTTTTAGTATCAGAATCACTCATTAGTTACTGCGATACTTTAAGATGTGTGTTCCTTACCTTGCCATTGGCGGTAGGTGTTCTTTTTGGACACACATAGGAATAAAGCAATAAGAACTAAAGTTCTTACAAAAGTGACCTGACACAAGATGAAAAGACACAGAACTTCCGTAATAATAGGATTACTTTCACTGATAAGAAAATGGCTTCCGAAAAAGAGAGCAAAACTGGGAGTACACTCAAAAATTGGGTTTCATCATTGGCTACGAATAAAGAATAACCATTACGCAATAAGAAATTAATATCCCTGCCATATTTTATGAATGGATATAGTGATGTAAAGAGTTTCATCTGATAGGTATCTTACAGTTTTTATAAGCTTAGAAGGGGTATTTATTCGTACTTTTGTCACTGTGATATTAATTTCAGTTATTCTTATAGTTAATAACAATAAACTAAAAGCTGTAAAATATTTATTCATACTTATGTAACTGTGATATTAATTTCAATTATTCTAATAGTAATAACAATAGAATAAAAGCTGTAATGTATAAATAATAAATAAGTTTTCAATGAAGGGAATAAATATTAAATTTTTAAATTGTATGAAAAGTACTAAATGACTATGCTACAGAATTTTGAAATTTTAGTTAAATATGTGATTTGTTCAGTAATAAGTATTTTAGAAAATTATTGATGATTTTTATTTACATAAGGAAATATTTGCCGTTTATTAATTCTTATGCACGTGAGAGAGAAAGATTGAGATTATTTAGATTGCTTTCAATGGGATTTGTCTTTAATATTTTGTGAGATATTTGATTGTGTATTTTTATATAATAGTCTTAATGTTAAAATAAATAGTATTCAAGTTTTATAAATAATATATATGCATAATTTCCAATGTTATATCTTTTAATGAACATAATTTAGATACAAGGGTAGAAATACCATGTTGCAACTGATCTATATTAGTTTTTATGGAAAAAAGTTATTTTCTGAATTATTAATACTATCAACTTTACTTTTTAAATATTTTTCTTCTTCATTATAAATATTTTAGAGTTGTTTTCTAAAATAAGGTCTGAAAGTAACTTCATTAGACAATTCGCATGGAAATTTATGTGTTAAAAAATTATATCTATGAATATATCCTGAGTGTATCTAAAAATCTATTTAAATTTTTTATAGAAGTTTGAATTTTATAATTATATAAAAGCATTTTTTATGTTGGTAGCTTATGTTATTATAAACAATATTTTATTTAGATGAAATTTATTGTAGTATTTTTTAATATCACATTAATTTATTATGCAGTTTTACTAATAAAGTTACTTACATGAAGATAAATATTTTTGAGGGAATCTATCTATGTGATTTCAAATACTTAATTAGTATATTTTTAGGAATGTCAAGCTTTTATATAACTTTTTCAAGAAACCCTAAAGGTAGGAAAGGAGAGAAATTTATGTTAAAGTTAATAATTCACTCACTCAATGAAATGAAAAGGGTAGATCAAATGTATATCAATAAATGGTTGTTTTTGTACTTCCTATTAAATAATTTATTTTGATTTATGAACAATTTCATTCCTGTAAAACCTTAATTATATAAGAAGTATTATGTGAGGACAATTAGAAAAATTAGTTGTTGCAACAGTCCAAAAATTAGCTTTAAATAAATATTTATAGTTTAAATTACTTTTTTAATGAAAACTATGAATAATATTAAAAAGTTTTAATATCAACCAATGTAAGGAAAATCGAACAACCATGACAGGAAATAATTAGAAATATACAATTGCGCCTTAATGAATGAGAAACCCAATTTAAATATGATTAGTTTTAATGTTCTGTGTCCTTTATCCGTAAATAATCTGTAATTATTTAAATAACCATTATATTCTGTCCGTTCTGTAATAATTGAATTAAAATAATTAATAAATATTTTATATTATCTTAATTAAGAGTAAATAATTACTGCATGTTTTTTGGGCTCCACATACTTGGATGCCCAATTGATTTCATCCACATAATTGGCTTCCGATTGAATTTTTTTATAAATAAAAAAAGTTTTCATGCGTGGCAAAAAAGGAAACTCGGAATACTCCCATCACCCATTTCGACATGCGTTTTTGACTTTAGCATGCACTAATATCAAAATGGATGCTTGGGAATTTTCCGAGTTTCTTCACTTGAGACACGTGAATATGACTTATCAATGAAACTATCAGTTTTAACGTTCTAAAAATTGCACATTAAATACAGAACATATCCTCTAAATAAATATAATATTATATGTGCCTGATTTATATCTGATTAACAAACATCATAAATAAATATTTATGTTTCAACTAGATTTACGATTACTTTCTGTTTATGGAAAACTTGATTGCTTTTCTCATGCTTGTGAATTGAGGTTTATGAATATATTATGTTGCTTTCATTTATATTGGTTGAGCACAAAACTGATAAGCAAATTGATAGTTTTAAAATTAAAAGCGAATAGCATTATAATCCTTAACATGTCACTATTAGTGTATTTTTATTAATAGATATAGTGAAAAATTACCCAGTACAATGCATTTTCATTAGTTTAATACAATGAATTAATATTTTTCCAGTCTTTTTACATCATGAATTAAAAGTTGCAAAACATATTATTTGGTGAATAATTCATTATGATATGATTACAGTTATTCTGTTTGATATTTTTTTAAGTAAAGTAAGTTTACTATTGATAAAGCAAATTTTAAATGTGCAAAATTGTATTTTCTTTCATGTGCAGTTTGAAGTTGTTGAGTTATTTTGGAACAATGCTATATTATCTGTAAAACAAAAGTGTTTTTCTTTCTAATGTTTAAATTTTATTCAGAATAACAAAATGTTTAAACCAAATCTAAAAAATTTATGCAAAAGTAGTATTAAAATTTATAATGATGCTTAAAAAATTATAAAATATGAAAAAAAAATGTTTTTAAATGTTTCGGTGATTTTTTTTTTGTTAATAAAAAACAAATTATGTAGAAAATGTGAAGAATCAAAATAAATGTCTATCATATTAATTTTAAAATGGATTGAAATTATTTTACGCCTTAATAAAATTAATTTGCAAATAAAAACTATACGGTCTATTTGTAAATATTTTTGTAATTAATTTTTTCATTAAAAATTTTACACCATTTTTCTACCCTGCTGCCATCTCTTGGTTATATTTGTAACATGCTAACATTACAAAATCTGGTTCTTGAAATTAGTATTTAATTTGGAAATATACTTTTGAACCAAACAACCGGGGACTTTAATCAATGTTACTTTTGAAAGTTTCTATTTCTTATTTATGAACACATTATTAAAAATGCTTCTATAATTTTAAATATACTCAAAAAAAGAATTATATTTCTTAGAAAAAATGAAATGAATATCTTAATATTTCAATTCTTTGTAATTTGTATTAGACTCATAAAAAAATACGCGGGATAAATAACACTTATTTAATATGCATTATTATTATGCTTAACAAGTTTCAACCGGTCTACTCACATAGATTTAGTCCAATTTTCTCTTTTCCGTATTATTTTTTATAAAACTATATAATAGCTAATTGTTTTGGTTTTGCAATTATCTTAATTTCAAATTAAATGATTATCAAAAGTATTGCTTATTTATTCCATTGTAATTTTGAGCATTTCCTACATTTTTAATTATTAAAACCTAAGTTCATTATAATTTTAGAAAAACTGCAATTTCCGAAATTCTTAAATTAATAACTTTTATTTGTTCTAAATATTTCCGTGAATTTCGCATGGAAATGAATATCATTTCAACCATGAATTAGTAGAGGATATTTTATAAAGTTTGCATTTTTAAAATGAAATTTTACGCCTGGAACATTTTTTCATAAATTACGCACTTGTTCTTTGAAAGAGTGTAGCAACATTTCATCAAACTCAAATTTACAAATTTAATTTTAAACTTTTGTTTATTAAAAAAAATAGAAATTTTTAATCTCCTGTAGTTATAATTTAATATTAATAAAGAAAATTCGTGTAAAAAATATTATTTAATATTTATTTTACTGTGGTGTACTCCGAAACGTAAGGAATAGGTGGAATTATAAGGAAAATATTAAGTATTCTAAATATAATTATTAAAAATAATTGCCCTCTGCTTGGAAGATATAGAATTTTTATTTTCATAGCAAGCAAAATAGAAAATCTTTATCTTAATTTCACTCAAAGAGAAATTGAAAAAAAAATCTACTGCAAAGACACAGAAAAATGGTACTTAATCTTGTATTTAGATAAATCATTATGAAGATTAATTTTAAGACATTTAAAAATGTTAATGAAATTAATTTTAGTTTTTTGCCATTCCATATATATAAACACACAAATGCTCAAAATAATTTTATAGAATTAATAAACAGAAAAGAAATGCATTCTTAATTGGTATAAAAACATAAATCTTTAAAAAAAGAGGATATTTAAATGAAACCAATGAAATTTAATGATCATATTTAGTAAGTTTATTTTTTTATTAAATATACTTATTTGCGATTACTGTCTAAATCACCTGAGGGTTTAAGTTTAATACACGTTGATACAAAATATTTTTTCAAAACATTTTAAGCTATTTTTACCCATTTTCTTGGTAAAAATGACTTGTTTTTACTGTAAGACTTCTGTTAGAAGAAAGAGGATTTTAATTATTTTGTATCCCAAAGCAAGGATAAAAATTTGTACACTGGAAATTAATTATTTGTATTAATATCGTAAACAACTTAGTAAGATTAAACTTTTCCATTATTTATAGTGACCCAACTAAACTGCAAAGGAACTAATTAGGAAGCTTCTTAGTAGGGCAAAGGCAACTTTTTCTTAATTAATTTACCAAACTGTCTCAGGCTTCGGTTATTCGTGAAACCAAAAAAACTTGTTTATAAAATTTTAGAAGTATTTCATATATTTTCAAAACAATGTTATTAATTTTTTAGAAAAGGAATTAAACTTTTGTAGCTAATTTATGAAAATTAAAAGTAGTGAAATTTAAACGTAAAAATATGGAATTCAGTGTATTTTGATTGATTTAATGAATATTTAAACTTTGAATCCTTTTCGTTAATTCTGATAAAAAAAAAAACTATTATTAGTTAATATTTTAATAATAAGATATAAATTGAATTATTTTTCTTGTTATCATCAAACAAAAGTTGCATAGTTTTTTCTAATATTAAATTAGCTTTATTGTTCCCTTTCATTATGGAAGATATTTATTTCATAAATATAATTATTTTTCAGTAAAAAAAGGAAAACATTTTATTCTTGGACATCATTACTGTCATCAAAATTTCATCTAAATAAATCGAATGGAGGTAAACATTGCCAAAATGAAAGAATGTTAAGTAGAGCAAGTTGCTTTTTAAAGAATTCAACATCATTTACTTACAAAATTAATGTAGATAAAATTTTATTTTTTGAATTAATATCAAAAATAATCTTCCAAAAAAAAATTCAAGCATTAAAAATGTCCAAATGAGTTTTGATTTTTCTTTTTAAATAAAATTATGTATACAATTATTTTTGTAAAACTAAATGTAGTCTTAACTAAGTGAGCATATATATGTAAATTAAACTACCCTATGCTACATACTAGTATTTAAGAAAATAATAATTTTTGTTTATTTAACTAATTAATTTTATTAACTAATTAATCTTACCTGAAGTTTCATTATTTTTAAAAGTTGATTGTTTAAATATGTCTCTGATGAATATTTCTTTTGATATTTAAACTTTTGTTCTTTCGAAGTTAATAATAAAATATACACTATTTTTATTCCACTGGAGCAAGATTCAACGTGAAAAAGAAGTTTTTGAAATTAAATAAAATATGATAAAATTGAATTAACTGGATTGTTCAATATAATAGAGCCATGAAGACAATTATCAACAAGCAGTTTACTTACATCTTTACAGTAAGAAAATAAAGATAACTAATTAGCTAATGTGTATCCCAATACTAAAATCATTATTTCTTTAACTTGAATTCATTACAGATCTGATCCATAACAAGTACAGATTCGATCCATTATATCAATTACAATCAATATAAAATATGAAATTTATTTTCCAAAATAAATGTACACAATAATTAAATTTTAGAAGCACCATGATCATTCCTTTATAAATTTATTAAACTACATAGTTATATACTACTTACAGAACGAAACTAATCTATTTTATATATATATATATATATATATATATATATATATATAGTTATATATATATATATATATATATAACATTCACTTAAAAAAATAATCTATTTTATTTTAATTCATTCAAGGAATATTTAGAATTATTTTAACTTATTTTTCAAAGAAATAAGATTGAATTGGCTATATTTGAAAGAAAATGCGAGCATGGAAAATGTTTTTAAATAAAATATATAAATCAGAAATAAATTAAACGCAATTTTTCTGATTTTGTTCGTAGAAAAGCTATAATAACTGGAAACAAGTTGTAAATATGTGTTAATTAAATATTAGTCTAGATAAAATTTGTTGTTTAATTTGTTTATTTAAATTACGCTTTGGGATATCCCTTTACATACGCATACAAATATTCATATATATAAATATAGAATATGAATATTATTTTTATAACTTTAAATTTTAGTTGTAATTTTTTTACTTTTTAAGTGCTTGTTTGCTTTATTTTATTAATTATTTGTATGTAATCTTAAATCTGTATTCAATTTTAAATTTTGTTTTATAAGATCTAATTATATGATGACATGTGTGCTTTGACTGCATGCATTTAAAATATATATTAATTACATTTTTAATGAATTGAGTGTTTTGGACTTAAAATTTCTCGATCTGCCTATTTGTTGCCCCCCCTCCTCTTCAGTGATAAGCCATTCTTCTCTAATCCCTCCCTCTTTTTCTTCCCTTTAACAATAGCTCTTATTTCCCACAATTTCTTAGAAATCTAATAATTGCAGAGTTTTTAAAAAGTTATTCTTAATTATTACTAAGCAGAGAAAAATATTATAAAGAAAAATCTACATTTTTATCAATGAAAAATTATAAATGTTAAAAAAAAGAGAGAGAGAGAGAGAGAGAGCAATGTAGAATTATTTTTAATCAATGTCAGATTTTTATGCTGACAATAATCTACTTTTTATTCATCGAAACTCCTACATCAATCAACTCATTTAGGAAATTCAAATGGCCTACTAAAAATATGAAAAAAAGACGTCAGTGAGGGCGGATGTAATTCAAAATCATCAAATTTATGATAAATTCATTAAAAAAATATGTATAGGTAATTAAAATAAATAAAATTTATTAAAAACATTACAAACAATTCTTGGGTGATATCATTTTATTTTATTATTTTAAACAGAAGGTAAATTAAAATAAAAATGGTAAAGAGTTTTAAGGACATTACCGATATTCAACGCAACGTGACGGCTGAGCTGAAAGAACTATTTGACCGGAATTTCCAGGACTTATATACTCGTTCCCAACAGTGCATTATCATCAAGGAAGATCATCATTACCATTTTGAAGGACAGTAAATTGTATTTGATGCTGTACACAATATTTTATTTGACATAAAAATTCATTCACCGATTTTTCTGGCCTAAGGTTGTATTTATTATTAATTTAAACTGATAGATTCCTTTACGTAGAAATGTTGTTTAAAAGTAGAAAAATGCTAATTTTCAGAATACAATGATTTAAATTTGTTTTACTACTTAAAATTATTTTAAAAATAATGTTTGGTAAATAAACAATAACGTAGTATAATATGATAAATTTTCATAATAAGTTGTTAACATTTGCATGAAGCCGCAAAGAGATCTGATGATATATATACAATACTATATTTATAGAATACAATATTTATAATACAAAAGAAATAAAAATAAATTTTATCCTGTTTGTTTTCTTAAAAGCCTTATATTATTAAATTTTTTATAAACCATTACAAGACATACGTTAATATAGTTGTATGTAATATAGACTTAAGGTTAATATAGTTGTACAATTAAAAAAAATAAATTAATAAATGTAAAGGAGAAAACTTTTACAATTAATTTGCCTGTTCGATTAGTCTGTTTAAAAGCTTTACGGTTTTTGTTCGGTGTATTTGTAAATTAATTCCTTTATAGAATATTATAATGAAAAAGATTCTGAAAGAGAGAATTTTATTGCAAAAATAATTTAATACATGCAATTTATCAAAGATTTTTTTTTATGGATGTAAATTTAGTTTCTTAAATTTAATTCTTAGTGAACCAAACCTCCATTGACTAAATCCATTCTTAATGATTAAAAGCACAATAATTTTAGGTGTCTTCTAGTAATTAATGTCTTATTAAAATGTTTTTTTTTCTATTAATGAATAATTACATTACCTTCAAAATTATACCATAAACAAAGTAAGCTAGAGGCTAAATTGTTCAAATTCTAGCCTTCTGTTCAACGGGTCTCAGACTCAAATCCCACCTTGGTCTTGGATGATCATAACAATTTGAATTTTTAAAACTGCTTATTCATATTTAATTAGGATCAGAGAGGGAAAAAAAGACTCTTAAATGTAAAACAGAATTAATCTTATTACAAGCAAAGTAATTTATTAAATTTAAATTTAAGCGTTGCATTTCTTCCTCTTCTTCTTCTCTTGAGCTTGTCAGATATGTGGCACCTCTGCATTGTTGCATTTTGTACCATGCTCCAAACCCAATTTTTTCCTAGTTCCATTGTCTTGGATCACCTACTTTGTTTATAAAGTCTGATAGGCCCTCAATTCAATTTAGGTGTAACTCTTTAGGATATGGATTACCTAGAGCAGTGAATCTTGTAAGGGCAAGAGCATCACACTCATATAGGATATGATGAGCTGATTCTACCCTTGCGTGGCATTTCCGACAAATTGGTTCTTGTTTAAAAAGCCCCATTGTATGAAGGTGTTTCCTGAAATGATAGTGCCCAGTAATGAAGCCTACAATTGCTTGAGTCTTCAATGTTGGGAGTCTAAGAATTTCAGATGCAATTTTCTCAGATGAGTTGAAAATCATGCTTTTTGCATGTTTCTGTCCAGGAGAGTCACGCCAAACTTTGTTCATCTCCTGTTTTTCCCATTTTTGAATGGCCTTCCTTATAGTCTTCATGTTGATCCCACAAAAGGGTTCCATTCCTATTGGATTGAAAGAGGATCCCTGTTTTGCAAGTTCATCAGCTCTTTCATTACCTTCTATTCCTATATGCCCTGGCACCAAAATAAGAATAACTTTATTCCCATTAGCGTTGCATTTACTGTAGGACTAAGAAACTCAGAATTACTAATAAATGATTGATAAAGAGTGTTTTTTCAATATTTTTATTTTGTTAGTATTCACATAGTTATTAAATTTAAATATGTGCACATGACGCAATAAACTATGAAATATTAATGTCTAATTTATAAATCTTCTAGTTTAAGAGTCTAAATTCAGTTTAAATATTCGCTTATAGTTAGATTTTTTTAACTGAATATCGTTCTCCAATATGAAATAAACTCTCAAAAAATGTCTTAAGTTTATTATGATGATATGTAACTTTTTATTTCCTCATTATCTTAAATGTTCCATGAAACAGGTTTGTTTGTTAGTGTATTTTCTTTTCCCCTTTTGATTCACTCACGAACATAAATATCTGAAACAACAGCTTATACAAATTCTTTTGTTACGGGACTTCTAAAGCATGAATTGATATACAAACTGATACTATTTCATGCTATTTTTATACTAGAAATATTTTACACTGTATGATTCTTCTCTGCCAACTTTTTGCGTTGTGATGTGTTTCACTCAGTTTTGCTGACATAGGATGTCGAGAATATTTCAACTGATGGGACTTCTTTGAAGACAGATTAACACGTGTGACTTTATAATTCTAATGATGTATTACATTGAGTTTTGCTCACATAGGATGTCGATAACACTTCAATTGGTGGAACATTTTTGAAGCCAGATAGATACGTGTGAGTTTATTGTTCTGATGATGTGTTGCACACAGTTTTATTCACATAGGATGTCGATGATACTTGAACTAGTGGAACTTCTTTGAAGACAGATTGACACGTGTAAGATTATCGCTCTGTGGAGATTCACAAGTATGATGATAATTGCTTATAATGTTGCTTTGGAATAGCAATTTTTCTAAATAAGTTGTAGTTTAAGAAAACCATATAGTATTTCTTAAAATTATATGTTATCTATTAGTAAAACATCATAGCTATATATATATATATATATATATATATATATATATATATATATATATAGTAGACTTTATAATAGTAACAATGCGTAATTTTTTATGTACATTTTCTATTTGAATACTTCTAAATAAATTCTAATTATTGTAAATATTTTAGAAAACACTATGCCTATTAATTATAGAAAAAGAGGACCTTTTCCAATCTTATATTTTCTTTTTAGATAAATGTATGATTCAAAAAGTGAATTTTATTTGCCTTATGTAGATGGAATATATTATTTAAATATAAGTCTCTTTTTCCACTTTTTAAGATTTAAATAAGAGAAGCTCAAACTAATCAGCAAAGTTTATTTGAGGATGTTTTTATATGATTTTTAAAAATCAATTCTAAAAATCTGAAATTTTATTCTGTTAAAGATTTCACAGTCATATAACATATAACGTCAGCTTGAAATTAATTATAATGTAAACAATCTGAGAGATAACTTTTTGAGAAGAAAGTTTGTTTTGTGTTTAACAAATTAGCAACATTATATTAAACGATATAGCTGAAAATATCTAATGGCTTAAACATTTAATTAAATAAGATTAATGTAAAAGTTTATGTGAAATTTCAAGGAAACTTAATTATAATATTTCATTTTAATGAAATGTTTGAGAAATTGTTGCAATTAGTTAATATTCTAGTATTATCCTTCCTTTATATTGTGTGATGATGATTAATTTTAAAGAATATAACTACATTTTGACTGCCGTTAATGCAAAAACACAAAACTGAGCTTACAGGAATTGATCGAAAATATGAAATGTATCTAATTATATTCAGATACTTAGTAAATAATTGGACCTAGAGGGAGAAATACGTCGAACTCTCAGCCAGCGTAAGATATTTTAGTGGCGCCATCTGTCCTTTCGGTATCACATTGCATATTCGAAGAATTCAATTAGTTAAACTTACTGGGAAATTTAATTGTAATAAAGCTTAAGTAAAATTACGAGTTCTCTTAAATTTCATTTAGATTAAAAGAATACTGGATCTGATAGCAATAAGGCAATAAAGTTTAAAATTATTTAGAGTATTATTTTTAACGGCATAAAATTAAATTATAACGAATCGTGTATCTTTATGTACTATTATTGATAGCGCAACGTTTATTCTATATCCGATTTATTATTCAAAAAGGAAAAATATATGTTAATAAAATCTTCATTTAAATCTACATTTCTGAAGAATAATTATGATAATAAATTATACCTAAAGTAAATTAAAAATTTATTGAAATTTAAAAGTTTAATCCACATATAGCTGAAAATTCTCGTTACTGTTTTCTTATGGCAAGCATTTTTTATTTTACAACTAGTAGATAAATATTTTCATGAAGTCAGTTTTTTACATACCTAAAGAAGTAGCTGAAAAATAAAATTGTTCATAAATAATTTGTGATTCGACTGTCTCAAAATGGGTAAATATTGTTTAAAATAATAACTAAAAATATTCAGATTAATCAGATTAAATGAACCAAAAAGGCTGTTAAATAAATTTAATAATACTTTATTTGCATGAATTAGCAAAGCTTTAACTAAAATTTTATAATTCAAGCAGTTTCTTTACCTTCAGTCATTTACTTCATAAATATTTTTCAAATTTTTTTACCGATTAATAATGTAAAAAATATTTGTTAATCATTTTTAATTTTAATTAAAAAATGGATTCTCCGTGAGGCATCAATAAAAGTAAAAATTACTTCAATAATAATTAATATAAATTAATTATTTTAATTAACTTAAATAAATATTAACTTAAATAAAAAATTAATATTAATAGCTTTCGCTGAATTAATAAAGAAATCACAGCAAAATATTTTGAGAAAAGTAAACAATTATTCAAATTATATCACACAAATTACTAAAACTGAAAACTCGAACGTTTTTACAAAAGATTTAAATACATATTATTAATCATTTAAAAGAATTTAGTGAAACATTTTTCATTATTCCAACTCTAATTCCAAAAATAAAAAACCTAAACAACTATATACAAGATCATTTTTCATTTACATAGTTATTTTTAATTATTTTTTGCACGTTTAATTTAGAAAAAAATTATCGTGTTTAAGGTATTATAGGTAAAATATTGTTCAAATATATGTGTAATTGACAGGACAACATGCGCAACAAAATATGTTAATCTACAAAGAAATAGATTTCATTGCTTGATTCTTTAATATATTAGCAGTAGACTAATTTTTTTATATTGTGTATTAATACTCTTAACATTATTCTAATATTATTCTACATGAAGTATTTTTTATTGGGTTGTACTTATCTTTTAAATATTTTTGTTAGTAGTTTTTAATACATTTTATAAATTATTACCTTCTTGATCTTAGAATATATAAATAAAGATTTGTTTATAAGTATAACATACACACACACATACACGTACGCGGGAGTATTAAAATGATTTAAGTATGAATACATAATGAATAACAATAAAATTTAACATTAATTTCTTTATTATTTATTTTCAACTATCACTATTTGTGATTTTTCTTGATAAATACTAAGAACACTAATCATTTAATTTAATGAAATACTTTATTTAATGAAACAATACAGCATAGCTGTATTTCTAGATAATGAATAGAAAACGAATGAATGTAGAATAATTCTGTCAGAGAAAAGAATACAAAAAAAAATCACGATTTAAATGCTTGAAATTTATTTACCTTCAACATTCTGAACAAATTTTGTAAGCTTTTTTCATCAGAAGTTGATAAAAGTTGTAACTTTATTTAGTTTATTAATATTAAGAAAACATAAGAAATTATTAAAATAATTCTCTCTATATAATTTGGCATCTTTTTTATCTATTCAAATATGATATTTTCATTTGACAAGTCGAATAGCATTCCAACAGAAATCAGAGTTTTTAACTCGTTAAATAAAAACTTTTTAAACTTGGAGCCCTTCCCAGGAGAAATTTTATATTTATTAAGGAGTCGTATACAGTTTCAGAATAAGTAAAAAATTTTATTTTTTCTAAAATTTTCAAAAATTACTTTAAATAAAAACAGAAATCATACGACATATAAATTGAAATAAAAAGATAAATGTTACATAAATTCTAAAATCTTAAATAGGTAGAAAATGTTAGAAGATAATTAAGAAAAATTCAAATTTAATATGCTGTAATGAAAAACAATTTTATTTAATTTAATGGTTCATTTTATGTAGTAATTAGAATCAACTGCTAATTCTGGCATGGATAAAGTATTAAAAAATTTTTATGAAAAAAATTTGAAATACAGTTATATTTAGAATACCTGATATATCCACATGTTAGAAAATCAAATTATAAGTATACAAAATTTGAAATACAAATTACTTTAAATTAAAACCTTAATTTTTGGATATTATTTTCATTTAATTTATAATGAAATTACGAGTAAAAAAGGTTCAATCGGTTTGATTTTTAAAAGTATACATAATACTTAAATGTTAGTAATATTTAAAAGCTTTTATATAAATGTTTTGAAATATCACTCATATTTGACTTCATTTTTAAATCGAAAACAATTTAGTTCACTTACAATAAAACTTCGTAGGCAATATATGCATAATTTTAATTCTACTAAATAATATATGATCATTGATTGTGCAATTTCACCTAATAGTTTTACTCATTGAAATTATAAATTTAAGTATGTCAATTTTTAGATTACAGAAACGTGAAGGATTCGGCAATTAAAAAATTGACATACAAAGTATTATTTTTACATTACATAATTTAAAGATTTTTTTCTAAAATCTTCAAAAAAATAATATTTTTATATTGTTAAAAAGAGATCTTCATAAAGCTCTAGTTTAAAAATCAAATGAAGTTCATCTATAAAGTAAGAAGAATGCAAATAAGGCATAACGAATTTTAAACAATGAGGCATTTGCTGTATTGTATCATGAAGTACATCATTAATTCTGCATAACAAGGATTAAACTTTTGAAAGTTAAGCTGCATATTTGTTCTACTTAATTTTAAGTTTCCTGTGATTCTCTTCCAATCAGTTCTTGCTTTAGGGCCAGTCAAATGTATTCAGCGTTTAATTTTCCAGGGGATCAGCATATGGAATTAGTACGTGATCATACATCTTTATTTAAATTCATGCAGAAATGTACTCATTAAAATAACTTTCAATACTTACATTGTTAAAATGAACGTGCTTTATTAATCTTGAGACCGAAACTTAAGTCACAATAATTTTTTTTTTAATTTTATTTCCATTTTTTAAGGAAAATGTTGCAATAAAATAATATTCTAAAAGAGCATTCAGTAACATAATTATTTGTTAAATAAAAATACCTTAAAATGTTTCTGAAAATTGTTACACTTATAATAACAATGTATACATTATAATAAATGTTTTATCAACAATATTAATTCAACAGAGAGTTTGTACAAATAAAACAAATTATTTAATATTATTATATATACATGCATTATATATACATACATTTATATATATATATATATATATGCAACATATAACTACTTTTCTTTATGTATGTTGTTTTTGCTTATTTCTTCGAAATAAGCAATTTTTCAATGCTTATTTACAATTACTTATTTACATTGTAATTTATATTCAGAAACTTAATTAAAACTGAAAGACCAAAATGTGTAAAGCACATCTGGTATGTTAGAATTTAAAAGAAATGGTTATTGAAATTCTTAAACGCAAGCATAACACAAGATCAATATGGAATTCTGACCAGTGCCTTGTCGCAGAATCACCGACTCACTGATCTGCACTGTTGATTTCGGTTCAACAGTTCGTGGGTTCCAATTCCAGCTCAGATGGGGATGTTTATAGTAGCTCGGAATCAACTTTAAAGGGAAGTTCCCGGTTTAGTTAGTCCTATTGCGCAAAAATGACTTTTGAGCAAAAAAATAAACTCAACAAATTAGTGGATGAAAGTAATTGTGTGCGCTAAAATTATCTACAAAGTTTGAGTGATTAGTAGTTTATTTTCTCAGTGTCACGTAAGATGTGGCGTGATTCATGGAGGGAGTTTATAGAAGAAAAAAATTAATTGATGGTAATATATATATATATATATATATATATATATATATATATATATATATATTTAAGCAATATTTTACTTAAAGTATTTCAAAATCTGGAAAATATCTTCTTAATTACAAAATAGAGGAAAATTATGCTTACACTTACAGTAGAGATAAAATAGAATACTAACATTTTCAAAAATTTGTATTATAGTTTGAATTTATAGCATTTTCTTGTTGTGTTATTTATATCTAAGGTACCTCTATGTGAAATACACTAATTAAAATGTGATCTTGATAGGAACATTAACATTCACAAAGTATGATTGAAAGAAGTCATTAAAAATTTAATTTATTTTGATTCAGATGTGTACATTTTCGAATGTATCATCTTAAATGTATTATGATCGAATGTATCTAAATCGAATGTATTATCATTATTGAAATTTACATTAATTTTTTTGTAAAAAAATCAGTTTTTCTTACCATTTTTCAAATTTCTTTTCATACCTAGCTAAATTTAATTTTTATTAAAAATTGAATTTTTAATTCTTGAATCAAAATATTTGAGATATGTTATATATTGCTTGTGTGCATTGTAAGATCAGTATAAAATTATAAAACCCTACATATTTATTATATTCTGATAGACATAATTATATTGATTACAACCAAAGCTTTAAATCAAAAATTTATAAAGACATTATGAAGATCATTTTTTGTCTAGTTTACTTAAAGACTAATTTTTTAAAGTATATTTTAGAAATATTTTTGTTACTGATATATATTATTAAAAATAAATACTTTTATTTTTAATAAAAATATTTATATAATACTATTCAAAACGTTTTAAGGTTATAATTATTTAAATATTTACATTTTAAAATTAACCTTTAAAAATAATTTCCTTTCCTCTATAAACCAATAACAAAAATAAGAAACTTATGATATGTCCTAAGAGCGATATTGATTTGCTTAATTTTTCTTAAATTTTTAAAATATTATTTGAGAAAAGTAGTGCTGCTCTCCAAACGGAGAAAGTAAATGAAAAACAAATATATATATAATATTTTATCTCACTTGTAAAAAAATACTAAACTTTCTAAAAATACAAAGAGATTTTTGACGGAAAAGAAATTCTAAGAGGGAAACTTTTGAGTGGAAATCGAAAATCTCACCTTAATAATAGATAATATTTGATGTTAAATCGACTGGAAAATACTAGAGACGGAGAACTATTCCCAAAAATATCTTTTGTACATTATTACTTGCGCCAAAAACTTCAAGAATGTAATAAAGTCGTTCAAGGTTTTATTTATTTATTTATTTTTTTTTACTGCACACAAAGAATTGTTCATTGGAAGTGTTGACCTAAAATGATAGATGGTTACTGTATAGTTTTGAAATGATAAAGTGATAATAGTTAATTTTTCAAACTAGAAAAAAATATTGATTTCCAAATGACTGTCACTGGTAATAATTATATCGAATGGATACATCTTAGATCAATGAAGTTACATAGTTTGATTCCATGTTTAGTAATTATATTCTTAGTATCATATAGGAATTCTATTTGTCATCACATTTGAATATGAGTTCATTACAACAATATTATTAAGATTCCTAAAATTTCAAGTAAAGCGCTAATTCAGGTTTGATAATAAAGTAATTAAAACAACTTTGGAATAGAAAGCTAAAATTTAAATTTTAACTATATTACAGAATTTTACTATAGATAAGGAAATAATGTTGCAAATATGAAACATAAATTTTTTTTCAACTGAAAGTAACATTCAGAAGTGAAGATAATTTGTATACTATATAAGAATGATGTGAAAATATTCCTATGTAGTATACAAATTATCTTTAATAAAATGAATGTACAAATACTGTTTATAAAGAAATTTTAAATTAATGCGCAATATATACTTTTTTAATAAAGGATATATAAATTAAATTATCTTATAATAATACATTTTCCGAATTAACAGGGAGTTATTATCAATATTTATCTGAAATTATATTAATGTATTTTATATAGCATAAATATTTATTATCATACTTTTATTTTCAGAAATAATGTCAGTCTCTGATAAATTGTTAAGTAACATTGATGAATTTTGTTACATAACGCTACTGAATATTTATTTGTGTTACAAAATCTGTTGGTGTTACAATTTATTAACAATCTTATATTCTACGTTAAAATAATAATCGTTGATTCTTAATTTATCGGGTTTAGAGAATTCAAATTTTCACCAGCCTTAAAGTTTTCAAATATATGTATTTGAAAAATCTTAATGGATTAATTGATAATCTGATGTTCTTGGATGTCCGAGTGGATTAATTGATAAACTGATAATTTCCTTCCCAAAACTATTATTTTAATTAAATAAAATTATTAAAAAATTAATTCACCAAATTATTTCTCTACTAAAAATGCGTAATTTAAAATTAAAATTTTTGTAACAGTCGTCATTAATGATTAGAAAGATCAACTAATGTTATTAATTGACAGCTAATATTAAATGTCAATTTAAATTAAAATAATGAAGTGTTTAATCAAATTGATTCAGAGTTATTTTAATTATATTATTCAGTTATAAAAATTATTCAGAGTGTCACCTGCGTTATTAACAATGCTGTTGCCACAGAATTATAGTTGCTGAAAATTTGGTTTGAAAATATTAAAGAATTATTTTTTTAACTATTTTCCGATTAAGGTGATTTTATTTTTCTGGTTTAAGGCTTTTAAAACTAGTCTTACAAAAAAAGTTTAATCACAAAGAAATATTTGGAAAGTAAAACGATATTCTTAGCTATGAAGTATGATTTTTAAGTTTTTTCCAGATGTTTTAAGCAATTTATTAATTTTGTACCATGTCAAAAAATTTATTACTCTGACAAAAAAAAATTTGGAATTCCCAAATATTTGAATGATGAATTACAAATTTAAATCTACTTTCAGTAATCAGTGAAATGTATTTTTATAAACATTTTGGTTGAAATTTATATTTATTAATCTAAAACATTTACAAATTGTAAGCTGAATTACAGTTTGAAATTACCTCATATATTTCAACAATCATCTTTAAAAATTTTCCCAACAAACTCCCAATTCTGTATTGTGTAAAAATGGACATAAATTGTGTAATTGTTGTAAATTTGTTAAAAAAAATACACTCTGAATTAATTTGATTTGATAAATTATTCAAATATTTTCAATAAATCCTATTTATTTCAGAAACATATTACACATTTTTTACAGAATTGCAGATATTTTGCAAAGTAAAATTTTAATGAGCAATGTTTTAGAGACTGATGATTATAAATACCTCAGTTACTAAGTTTACATGTAATTCTCTCTTTTCTAATATTCTCTCTTTTCTTTATATAAACAATAATTGGAGATATAAGCGGTGAGGTATATGCCAATCTAAAAGGTTTCTTTTTAATATAATATTAGTGATTTGCATTATACAAAAGAAAATATAATATTTGTCCTAAGAGATTTTGTCTCAAACTGAAGAATTAACAATTTATTTAATTATATTCATTAGCTCAATTTTTTTTTAATCTATATTATAAAATGTACAAAAAAATCTATTAAAGCTTTTGTCACAAAATTGTCATTAAATAGCTATAATCATAAAAAACATTAATTAAAGTTTTCTAATGTTTTACGTGCTTTATTTGTTCTTAATCTTAGTGTAAAATTTGTTTTTAAATCATTTAAACATTGTTTTTCTACAAGTGAAAGTTATTTAAGTTTTATAAATATTTTGAGTTTAGATAATTTAAGGGAATGATAGTGTCTTAATTTAATTTTTTTTAAAAAATTCTTTTACATAATTTCATGAATATTTTTCAAATTTTATAAGTACTTGAAAAATATTCATGAAATTTTAAATTCTATCAATAATTTTATGATTGATAGAATAGATTAATAATTAAAAAAAAATGTTAATGTAAGAGAAAACTCTCATGAAAATATAATTATTATTTTGAACTAATTGATTACTAAAAATACTCCAAAACTAGAGAGATCTAGAGATTTTTAAAAAAATTATAATTAAACTAATCAAGTATTTCTATAAAGTTGAAATCTTCCTTCATTAATTTCCCTTGAAAGTTAAATTATATTGCAGTAATTAATTTAAATTAAAATATTCTGAAATAGATCTGATTTATTTGATCTACTGATTTATTTGAATCTGCAATATAGGAGTGAAAGAAATTATTATTTTGAACTAATTGATTACTAAAAATACTCCAAAACTAGAGAGATCTAGAGATTTTTAAAATATTATAATTAAACTACTCTAGTATTTCTATAAAGTTGAAATCTTCCTTCATTAATTCCCCTTGAAAGTTAAATTATATTGCAGTAATTAATTTAAAATATTCTGAAATAGATCTGATTTATTTGATCTACTGATTTATTTGAATCTGCAATATAGGAGTGAAAGAAATTTATTGAATTATATATGAGTAAAAGATTGAAAGAAAGAAAATCTAATTAAATTTTCAAAATTAATTAGAAATTTTTATTATAAATCATATTTTGATGTTTAATGTCTAGTGAATGTAAAAGAGTTTTGAATCTCATCCATATATTTCAGTAATCTTATTAATTTATTTTCTTTTAAATTAGAAAATTCTTGGATTGTAGTAATATATAGAAAAGAAAATTTTGAATTGTTTCGTATAGCAAAAGTTTTAAAGTTTTGGTGACTAAAATAGAAATAACATTTAATTAAACTATTTCCAAAACATTTGTGTGTGATTATTTGACAATATAAGTAATATCAAAATAATGATTTTAAATGTTAACTGCCACCCATACCCTGTTTAAGGGTCAGTGTGCCTTACTGCTGATAGGGAGGTCCTGGGTTCGAATCATGGTTTGAGCAAGGATGTACTTTCTCTCTCTCTCTTGTCTTTGTTCTTTCCTAGTATGAATGCTTGCTTACCTACCCTATAAACGGGTACCTATGGCATGTGTGTACTGAGGAAGTCGGACTCCACACCAAATTCTGGTCCAGTTGGAAAAGTGAAGCAGCGCATCCCATATTGCCAGCCTGGCTGGCACTCGACAAAAGAAATCTTTAACTGATGAATATATACTTTAACATAAGTATTTTTAATCTGTCAGTGGAATAAAGTTTTGCCAAAATTAAGTAATCAAAGCATTTGAGTCTTGCACATTTCATTTCTAATCATAGCATTAGAAATATAATGTGTAAGACTACAGTTGACACAGTTCAAAAAGTACTGAACATATGTACCGAAGAATTTCAAGGATATTTTCCTCTACATATCCCAAAAATGGCTTCTACCAAATTAAGTAGAAGTTGCTAAATAAAGGTAGAAATGGTCGTAATTTAGCAGTAGCCCTGCCATCCAAAAGAAAATTTTACTTCAAGGACATTGCAACTATGATAAATTTTATGTGCCCCAGCCTTCTTTAGTGAACACAACAGATCTTCAATTTTGTCGGGGTTTGAACTCAGTACCTTATGATGAAGGGAACGACGCCCCATCCAACCAGACCGCATCGGAATCGCTATAACCTTATTGATAACCTCCCGTTAATCTTACAAACCATTATTTTTATAAATCAATTTTAAACATTAAATGACAATATTAATAACCCTTTCAAAGTTAGTATTAATATCAAAAGCTCACTGTTACACTGTAAATGAGTGTCCTGAATAAGGAAATAAGAATCTCTCTGTAATAATTTTTGTAAGTGATAAAAATTATAAATGCCTTCTTTGTACCATTGAAAAATAATTTTATCCAAATTTTTTACTAATTTTAAGCTGAAGAAATTAAGAGGATCCTAAGAGTACTTTTAAAGTGGATTAAAATGCAATAAATGTTTAAGGATTTAAAACCACTTATGAATATTCAATTAAAATCTTGGTTTTCAAATTGTATTTCTTTAAAAAAATAAATGGAGGAAAATATAAAACACTCTTAAGGATTTACCAAGATTAAAAATCCGCAAAGTTGTAAATTGGAGTAAATCCCTGTGGAGATAATGTGGATTTAAAGAAGTATATGCGGTTGTATCTTTTACTTTATAGATAATGATAAAATTACTACATCAATTGGTGGATAGAATACAGCGAAGAAGTAAGAGGTTGAACTATAAAGTTAAATTGTTTTAATGCCAAAGTGATGAAGTATACATTTTGTTAATTAATATTTTTTATTTTATAATTCATAGGTTACAAATTTATTTCAATTTCCTTATTTTCATTAAAAGCAGATGTTTACAAATAAAAACTTTTATATGAATAACTCTTTTTTTTTGCATTAAACAATTTATAGCTATTTTTAGATTATGATAGATATTAGATTATTTTAGATTTAGCTATGTATAATGTTTTGACTATATGATAAGTTGTATGAGTATAAATAAATCAGCAGGAAAAAGATAATCTTTACACTTTTATTTTATTATTAAATTATTTTTTATAATTTTTTATTATTAAGTTTTATATAATAATAAAAATTATAATAATTTAATAATAAATTAATTTTATTATTAAATTATTATTAAAAACTTATTATAAATTTTATTAAATTATTACTTATATTAATTATTAAATTTTATGACTATAAAATTTTAATAATATTTTTTTAAACAGATAAAAATAACTTTCTAATATTGCGAGTCTTAAGACTAAAATTTTAAGCCTTTATTCAAAGGCGATAAGCTAGAAAATTTGTTAATCTACAGGTAAATAAAAAAATTAGGATTAAGCAAAGATAATAGCTTATTTTTTACGCATAGCTAATTATATATTAATAATAATAGGCTTTATTTTATTGGTATTAATAGATAATGTTGCATTATTGAGAGAGAGAGAGTAACATATGCTTAATATGAAAATGTAAATTCTCTCTCTCTAATGTTTTAAATTCAAAATTAATTATTTTACACTTCCAGATTGATAGTGCTTTACTTCCCTAAAATTAGCTTATTTACACTAACTATAGACATTTTATAGATATAGTAGTTTAAATTAACAATATATATGGGCCAATCATTTAACTTTTGAAACATTTTTTTAAATTTTTTGCATACATTTGAATTATTTACAAATAAATCTGTAGCTGACTGCTGTTTAGAAAATGTAAAGCTGTAAATATTCTTAAGAGATTGAATTTATAATTGCACAGAACTTCAAACAGACAGTTTGTATGTACGTAAGTACTCTTGTTCCCAAGTAGTTTATGTCTTTAAATGATGTGATATTGATCTTATTTACAATGAAATTTTTATAACAAGCTATTTTAATACATTCTACGTGTTAACTCAAGGTCAACTATGGGTTGGTTGGTTAGATAGCATCCCTTTTATTTGTTATAAAAATGAAAATGTAAAGTTTAATGGAACCCATGGAGACGAAGCTCTTGATTATTTGGGTACTAGATCAAAAGATCCATAGTTCTCAATTGACAGCATTCAAAAATCTTAATTTAAATATCTAGAGCAGGGAAAGTCATTAAGGGGACAGCCTAACAATTTGAGGTGATCGTCGAAGATAATTTTTATGATCCACGTACCCAAAATTATCCTTGTTTAGTTACTCTATCGTCATTGAATATGTTTATGAGACAAATACAAAATTATTATATATATATATATATATATATATATATATATATATATATATATAT
>JAPDSC010132895.1:169817-196740 GCA_026290005.1 Latrodectus geometricus | reverse complement strand
ATATATATATATATATATATATATATATATATATATATATATATATAGTAATTATTGATCTTATACAGTGTGTAACTCATTCTTTAAATGTGTTAAATTTTTTATTTCATATGCCATCAGGAAATGTTACAGTATTATTTTCGTAAAAATTGTAAATGTACTTAAGATAAAAACACATGTTAAGTATTTTAATATACAATATCACTGTAATTAAATAAACATTAAATGTTACACTGTTCTCTACAAAATGATAAAAATAGAAATCTAATGAAATGATAGATCTGAAATGAAATAAATTCTCTTTAAAATGCTTGAATTTATATTTGATATATATACATTAATGTAAATACAAATTTTTTAACTGTTATCTTAAAAAGGATAATGCGAAATATAATTTAAAAAATTTCAGGATATTCCAGTTCTTTAATCAAATGATAAGAATATTTAGGAAATGAATACTTTTAGTATGAATATAGAAATCATCTTAAGCAATTTAAAACAGCAGAAAACGCATTCAGTGAACGAAACGGGGTATTCCAGCTAACTCAACTAAATACTTCGAATTCCATTAAATAAAATTTTTCAAAAAAATATGGTTCTAATCTGTAACTTTCTCCCTTTACTTAGATTTTCAGTTAAATGTTTAATATTACCACGACAAAATATCTCGATGATTTAAAGAAAAAAAAAAAAAAAAACTACTTCCTGCGAAAGAGGGAGCAGCTAAATTATTTTGGTGATTTCTCGTTAAGGGGATTGTGTCGGGGTGGTTCTGCTTTTCAGAAGCCACTTGGCAAGAAGGGGCCGCGTAGCACTTTCTCCGCGCTCTTCTCACGCACGGAAGGAAGCGCAAGAGCGAGCATCCGATCCCTTGCCTCCGATCTCTGTTTTCGGTTAGGAATGAGAAAGTGAGGATCGCTGCCGATCGCCAAGTGGCGTGGGTACCCCAAAAGAAAAGCGCGATTCCTTTGCCAAATAGGAGCAGAGTACCTCATCTAATGGCGTCTACCTATTGATCGCCGAAGGTGGCGCAATGCGCTGTGGAACGGCGTCGATGACCTTGCTCGTCCTCGACGTAAGGCCCCCCCCTCGTGACCTCCGTCGGTTTTGACCTCGACTTCCATCCGACCTGCTTGCGAGTACACCACATCTAAAAATTGGGCTGATAGCACCCAGGGCTGCCCCATCCCTCCACCGTACTGACCCCACATCGCGAGAAAAGGGGGATTCAAAAAGCAACCGAACTCCGAATGTTGAACCCTTCGCAACACCCGATGGAGGGAAGCGGGAAACTTTCCGTGAGAGCTGATGTTGCTCCCCTCGAAGAGGAGCGATTAACGACAGATGACTTAGTCAGAGGATTGTCTCATCCTCTCTTCACTCTCCAAAGTATTCTAAGTATCTATGTAGGAGAATTATCCTATATTCTCTCATATTTCCTGGAAAAGTAATGACTATAAAAGGTAAATCACGCAATTGCCAATATTTGACATCATATTATTAACTGCAGAATTAAAAAGAAATTTCAGAATGAAGAAAAAAATTCAGAGATGAAGAAAAATTTCAGAAGAAAAAAAATTTTCTAAAGCAGCACGTTTATTTGCAAAAAACAGAATTTGTGAATTACGCATTAATATTCGTTTTTTAATTTCACGGGAATTGTTTATTTCATGTGAGTAGACTAAATAATCATTAAACATTTTATGATTATACTCAAATAAATTTCATTTTCAAAAGCGAAAACTGTAAGGGTTCTTCAAAGTTCCGTTTTATAATATTAACAGTTTCAAAAAAGATAGTAAAATAATAATATATTTTTTAAAAAAATTAATAAATCATATACACACTACTTACATACAACAACACTATGTTATAATCATATTAAAATTTTATGATAAATAACTGAAAAGGAATTTTAAAAAAAATTAATTAATTACCTAAAAATCAGATCAATTAAGATATTATTTATTTTTAAATGTTCTTGTTCGCTGCATACATACATACATACATACATACATATATATATATATATATATATATATATATATATATATATATATATATATATATATATATATATATATATATATATATATATATATATATAATCAGGTGATTATGATTTATTAATAAAATTTTCAAATGATGTTTAAAATTTAGTTTTTAAGAATTTGAAGAATATCAGGATGTGATTTAGAATAAAACTTACAAACTTACAATCTAAAACTTTAAGTAAAAGTAACCTTTTTATACTTTACTTTTAGTAGATATCTTAAAATACGTATATTATATCATAGTATTATTTATATAATACGTGTCGTAAAATGCATTGAAACTTACAAAATGATCAAAATTACTGTAAATATATTAAATTCTAAATTGTTATTTCAATAAATAATTTATTTTAATCTAAACAAAGAAGAACTTGAATTAGATTATAACTGGTTTTTCTAGATAACTTTTGTATCTTGTCAAATAAAAGATCTGAACATTGAATTTAATAGAATTTAAACTACGCAGTTGCCTACCAAAGACAAACTTAACCCATTTTCTAAGAAAACCATTTACTTATATTTATTTGTAAGTTTTAGACACATTAAACTTCTTTGACATTTAGAATTGCATAATTTTGCAGATTTTTTTATATTTTATCTTATCAGATTTACTCTTTCTCGTGTAAGTACATCGTTCATATCCCTGGTCTTCTGAAAAATGACCTTCTTATACATTCTTAAAGTGTTACTGCTTAATCTGAAACATCTTCAAGGAGATAAATTTTTCTTCACAAATTATAAAATTGTTTCTGGTGTACTGCTGTGAAGGTTTTCCCCGTTTTGTTTCTAAAATATAAAATTCTCCATTTTGAGTTTCTAATATAACTGCTGACAAATTTCATGGATCATTTTTTCCTATTCGCTTTCTAAGTGTCCATAAAATTTAAAAAATTGAAAGTAAAATGTTCATACAAATCATTCATTATTCAGTATTTTATTAAAATAAAGATCAATACTAAAAAACGTCAATCCAGAGCGTAATAAGAAATAGTACTGAAATCACGTGCATTTGACATCAACAGAAAATCCAATAACTGAGTATTTAGACAGGAGAGAAAACGGATGGCTTTCCGTTATAACTTATGAAAAAAGCCCCCTCCCCCTGATTTAGAAATAATATAAATATTTTTTTGTTTTTCAATTTATTTGATCATTCAAAAAATTATCTATCTTTAATTACTTTTCAAAAATATACCTCTTTTCTAAATTATTTTGTTAATATTAACTATTAAAAATTACCTAAATTTATTTTCATGTCAGTGATGAATTACATCCTATTTATCGACCTATTTCAATAAAAAAGTAAAGTTTTGAACATTATTCCCCTCCAAGAGTAAAACCCTTGCTCCTAGGTTTCCTTACAGGGGAGCTTTACTCATGGGTTTTCACCGTGATACAAATACCGTATGGTTATTACAAGCGTAAGAAGCATATTGTTATGTGTGTTTATCTGTAATCATTGAGAATTTCATACCGTTTTTTTTTTTAAAATGTGTGATACTTATTTTATTTATTCAGGAGGGTTATGAATGAAAAGACACACAACTGACTTATTAACAAATGAATGCATTCACTTTAATTATAAATGGAAATATAATATTTTTATTGCCAGTTATATTGTAAATTAATTTGATCTTTTTCTAAGTGTGATTAAGATTAGTATTTTTAATTTTTAAAATGCAACCAACTTATTTCTGGAAATAAGTTAGTTGCGTCTTCTACCTGAGTATTCGAGCTAAAATAGCCTCTCTACGATTATCACAATATAAGGCTCAACTATTTGTATGCTTACGAAACTTTGTAAAGTCACCATTGAAATATATTAAAAAGGGACATATAGAAAGATAAAAACCCCAAGATGCAAGTCACTTGCAGTGTAGTTGGATGATGTACGTACGGTATTTATTACTAATAGGATTTTCTACAAACTCATGGTGATCTAAAAAGTATTCAATTTGTACTTGTCATCTCTAATGATTAGATGTTCCACGTTAATTCGAATCAATACAGAAAGAAGATGTTAACAATCATCGTCTAATGATTGTCCACGTGGAACCTCTTTTATGTTAAGTTATCATCATTTAGTATTAGCATATACCAGACAATATTTCTTCTCGTATTTTCTTTTTCCAAAAAACATTATCTTTCAAAAACTAATGCACTTTTCAATCAAACATTTTCAAATTTATAACATTCATTGGTGTTCATTTTACTTATCAACAAGTGTTTTTTAAACATCCAGGTAACTTGACCTCAATCTCATCTAAATCGTCTGAGTAACTTCGCACATAATTTAATAATCCCTCAGAACACTCTTTATTTAATCTCCCAAAATTGTGAGAAATTGCGAAAGAACGCGGAAAGCCTTGGCTTCTAGTTTATTCCTAAGTGTATGCAAAATTGCTGCTTTTATTAAGATAGGAAAATAAGTTACATTTTGCTCAACTATTCTTCTTGGCATCATATACGTACTAAATTTAGATTAAATGGAACCATAAGATTTTGAGGACAAAACACATTTTGTAAATGAGTAATTTTTATGAAATTGAAACATTTCAAGGAAAGAATCTTTCGTTAATCACTTTGATTTTTTCTCTGGAATTATTATTAAGAATCATTACTGAAAAACAATCAAAGTTATTAAAACTATAAAAATTATTACTGGAAGATTTGGTTTTGCTCTGAAGTTCTTTTAAGAGAAAAATGCAGAATTAGTTAACATTTTACTTGAAAATACGCATCGAACTTTATTTCATTTGATTAATTAAATGGAACTGTGCCTTTTTTCTTATTATTTACTGATATAAATTTTGTAACTTCTTTACTAACAGTAAAGATAGAAAAACATATAATTATAAAGTTGGCTTTATATATATATATTCTCTGAGTAAATAATTACATCACATGTCAGGGAAAATTAAATTCTAATTCGACTAATAACTTTTAATCTTGTAAGAAACAATTACAGTACTTTTAATTGCTACAACTACTCAAATTCATTAGCTAATATTTTTTTTTATTTTCGAATCTATTGTGTGGGACACCAATAAAGAAAGAAGTAAGTATCAAAGTTTTTATATAATATCCAGCAACATCGTTCAGACTTATCTCTTAAAGACGAATCTCCCTTCAAGAGTATATAAAGCTATATTATCTTCTAAAGTCCAGTTTTCGGAGAAAAGTGAGCCGTCAATTAGTGACAGCCTTATCGGTCGTCTCTTTCACTGCGTGAGAACTCACTTCTGAGCCCATGAGCCAGTTAAGGGCAATCCTCTTACTTTTTCAATCAACAGCAATAGAACACTTTAATTCTTATTTTCTTTCCTTTGAGAAATAAGTCACATTAAACGTAATAAGACAGATGTACTAGGGCACCATTAAAATCACTTATACCCCTATTTGTGTTTGATAATTTCTGTAAATGAAAAATTTAAGTAAATGTTTCTCATTTGAGAGATTTAAAAGCCCTTTATTCAGCTTGTTTTATCCAATTAACTTAGAGATGTTAACTTATTTAAGTTACCGTCAAAACTATTTTTTTTTGGAGTCGTTTAAATGCATTTTGTTGAGAAAGATTTAACTTAATCATTTAGAGGGGATAGATTTCTTTAAGCTATGAATATAGAATTTAAATTGTTTCTTTTTATTATTAGCATTCAAGAAATGCGATTCAATAGGGAGTAGAGTGTACTATTAAATTTATTTACAATAAATTACGAATGGATTGCTTAAGAAATCAGAAGAACATTTTAATGTAGGTCTATTATTTTTTAATTAATTTTTTTAATTTTAAATCACTCATTTCTCTTATAAATGGTCCAATAAATGCAAATGTGGAAATGTATATGTAAACGAAATGCAATATGAGAACTAGAGATTGGATTGAAAGAACCGAAGAATAATCATGTTCAAATTATAAAGATGAACTGGAATCGTTTATGGAAAAATGGAAGGTAAATTCAAAAGTCTATAATAAAGCCAATTTAATTTGTACTTAATACTGTGTTTGTGTAGTTTAAAAAAGTTATATGTCCACAATTCTAATTCACCTTTGTATTTTGAACCTGATTTTCCTGCTCTAACAATCAGCACTCCAACTCACATAATAAATGTATGGATTCATCTATTAAATAAAGTTAATTTCAATTCCTGTAAGGCTGCTTCTAACCACATAAATTACCTTCCGGAATGCCTTCTACAGAAAGTTGGTCTTTATTCCCTTACTGCAAAGTATAAACCTTAGAAAATCCTCAAATACCCACTCAGTCACGCGTGCTACAGAAGGCAGAAAAGAACAGTGGTTGCGCAAAGAGCGCTATCTTGCCACAAAGTCAAGATAAGCTTACTTATTCAGCTTGCAAGCTTTTGGATGTAAGCACTTGGGTAGGAATTTTCTGAGTTTCCTTTCTTGCGACACAAGAACACTGTCAATTACCTATGAAAAATCCTCTCGGAAAACAATTTTCGAGGTGAATATTAAACTCCTTTAAAGAAGCACTAAGTTATTTGGATGTCTTCTACATACTATCAGAAATAGTATCTGAAAAATATTTTTGAGTAAATTATGATTTCCACCAAATTAATTGTTATCATTTTATATATATATATATATATATATATATATATATATATATATATATATATATATGTATATATATATATATATATATGTATTAGTTTGAGGAAAAAGTAATCCATTATTTTTTCGGTAGACGTCTGTAATGATCGATATCTCGTGAGGTATATATCAAACAATTTCAGATTTATGCTCATTGGAAAGGTGACACTAAAATATCTTCTTGCTGTTTTTTGTTTGATTAATTCAGTAACGAGTATAAGATTTTAAAAATGGAAGATAACAAACAGAAAATTCGATACAATATCGTTTTTCTTTTATAATGCCGAAAAGGCTAACCAGGTGGCTGAAATTGTGAAAGGTGTTAATCGTCCTATATAATACTGTAACAAACAGTTACGTACTATTTTTTTTGTTGATTCCGTTCGGGTATTTTGATGTTAGAGATGCACATCGCATGTGGATACAGCATCGTCGAAAATGTCTATAAAATATCAAAAATGATCGAAGTTAACCGCATGTCAGCAGTCGTAACGCGCAAGACATAAAAATCTACATAAAAGCTGTTTTAAACCTTTTTACAAAGCGAATCCAAAAGAAGTTACATAAAGTTCACGTTAAAATAATGGATTTCTTTTTCCCCAAACTAATATATATATATATATATATATATATATATGGCATTGCATCAAACAAATTATAATCATTTCACATTTACAATATAGTTTCTTTTAAATTTTATCTTAAAATTCTTTGTTCCCCAATTTACTGTAATAATGCATTCATTAAAAATTTTGTACTTTATTATAAAAATCTTTGTTTTACCAAGTCTTATCAACAAAAATTTTAATAAGTTGTCCCAAAAAAAATTACTAGGAAATTTTATATCTTTTAATGATTTCTCTTGTTACCTTGTCGTTTCAAGCAAGAAACATTGTTATCATTCCCTCATTGTTGCGTAATGAGTAATAAATCTAACAATTCACATTACGTCCCTTAACGTTTTCTAATGGTTAAAAATAAAAAATAGTAAAAATATCACTGCAAGTAAAATTATTTGAGCTCATTCAAAACAATAACGTCCAAATAGGAAAGATATCACAAGTGAAAATATGTTTTCCTTTTCGGGGTAAAAAAAGATTTATATAAGTGAAATCTGCAAAATTAATTCTCCATTTTTGCCAAATCTTGTATTAAAAACATAATGTCGTATGGTGTAGACAGTATTAAAATAAACTATTCAATATCTAGCTCATTTTAATTATGTATATAGAAATTATTTTTATGAATAACTTTGTGTCTTTTTTAGTGTTTGCTATATACAACATGAATGTAGCTAAAATTCATTTTGTTAAATAAAATGAATGAACGCATGGGTGTATTTAGATTATAGTAAACTCAAAAATGCTAACTTTTAAATATATATTAATTTTCTAAGAGAAAAAAAAATTAAATATGTTTATTTAAAATTATTTTAATCACACAACAAATATATTAACAATTTTTATAGTTATTAAATATAAATGCTAAGCTACTTTCAAGATACTTAAACACTATAGAACTTCGTATATCGCTAATGGTGACTGGATCGCGTTACATATATCCTGATCGCAATAACCTCCATGTGAAATGATACTTATGGGATAGCCAAATGTAGAGGTACTTGATCCCTGCTTTTAAATTACGAAGACCCATGGGGTTTATTGCTCTGGTGTCTCAATATAAAAGGTGTACGCGTTGGGTATAAGGTGCCATAAGTTTTACCCCCTGTCGTGCTGAAAGGTGGAAATCCTAGTGGCCAGGCCCAATAACAATTATCCATTTAATATATGTGAAACTCTTAGCTTCAATAAACAGTTGTTCAAGCAAATTTCTACATACAATATAATAGATATAAATATAATTTTTAAAACGATACTTTTGTTAGTTTTTCGTAGTTAAACATTTTTTGATTTGAAGGTGCATTAATTTTGATAGCTATTGATTATTATTTTGAATGATTAAAAAAACACAAAAAAATCTGTGATTTGTAAGAAATATAGATATAATAAAAACTGGACATTCTTTTAGTTCACAATTGTGGTGTTGAGACTTTAATCCTTTACTCCAGTTTTTAAAACATATATGGGATATTTTACAATTAAAAAAAAAAAACAATACAGTTAAAATATTATTGAGCTAAATTTTTTGTAAAATACAGGATTTCAGCTCATGAATTTCTCAATTGTTTTGATTTTTTCAACAAAAATTGATCCCGTATTGTTTTTTAATTATATCAGAAAAAAAACTAACATTTTACGTAGATTTTTTTTTTTTTTTTTTTAAAAAAAAAACCTCTTTGCATCAAAAATAGCTTTTTATCGGATGGAGAGAAATATCATTATTTTGTCTTTTATTTAATCTAAAATTCAAAATAATAATTTTTATATACATTTTACTACTTTTAAAATTTAGCTTAAAATGAAATTTCCGTTCAAAACGAAAAAAAGTTAATCTCAAAACATTTCTTCCACTTTAATGAAAAATCAATGCAAAATTCACTTGATCACTTCAAATGTTTTCTTTACACGTTTAAATATTTAACAAAAGATTATTTAAACCCACACACATTTATAGCAACAAAGGAACGACATTGATAAAAATATTTATATACTTTTATTAGTCAGTAAATAAGATTAAAATATATTCGTAATAGTAAAAATTTGAGTTTGTCGTACCCTATGGAATTTTTGAAAACAAATTGAGTTTAAAATTTGAAGGAGCCGAGGAGATTCGAATCCACCAACTGTTGAACCAAACGCTAGATCTGGCTAACAATTAAGGTCAAAATTATGTAACAGCATTATGCAGATGGACAATCTTGATTAAAATGTTATTGCATAAAAACTACGGAAGATCTCTTTTACCTATAGTTTTTTTTTGCTATTAAAATGGATCAAAATATATTTTAAACAAAATTAAATTTTCCTTACAATAAAACATTAAAATCTTATTATACTTTTTAATCTCAATATTAAAGGGATTGAAAAGTATAATACTTCATTGAATAAATAACTTTTCTGTTAATAAATTATTTTATTCTAAATAAAAATCATTGTTCATTAATTAACTATTTTAATTAACAGATTCCTTTTCAGAGACCAAATTATCTCAATTAATCAATGCATTTGCAAAACTTAGAAATATAAAATTTTATCTTTATCAATAAAAGAATCATACTGCGTGGAAAAGGAAATCATCGAAAGAAGATTATAATTTGAATCATTATAATGAAGGCAGAATTTTGACATTTAGAAAATATTTTTGTGGTATTTAATCTGAATTTACAATCCCTAATGAGAAACAAAGTAATTAATTAAGATTTATTTTGATATTTTAAGAATTTCATGTAACAAATTTGAAATAATTGTTACTGTTTTCTGTAACTTATTTCATTTGCAATTAATTGTAAGAGTTTTATTTTTAATTGTCTGAAAGAAAAGTGAATTTAACTTTTGAGGTTACGATTAATTTAATTAATTATAAAAATAAATCTCGATAATTTTTCAATTAATTTATATGTAATGTTTATTTAGTTGAAATTTCAATTTAAAAATTCAAAATTTTAAAAAGTAATTTAGTTTTATCAATTTTTTAAATTAAACTCTTATAAATTAATATATAAAACAAAAACATTTTGGTAAAGGAGATTAAATTTTAACATCAAATAAAGCATAGAGAAATTTCCCTTTTGTAAAATACGTAAAATTAAAAATTTAACATTCAATTTTAAATTTAAATCAGTTTAAAAAATGTTAAAATACGTTTGTTATATTTGAACTCAAAAAATATAAAATGTTTAATGTTGTTTGAAAAAAACTTGATTCCTTCTCTGAATATTGCAGAAATCATGATAATTTGTTTTTATTGTGCATATGTTCTCATAACTGAAGAATACAAATTACATTTGAATATATGTTAAGTTAATGTTAAACAAATTATGGAAAACATTCAAAACTTTAATTTTTTGCTCCAAGGTAAAAAAAAACATTTTGTTTGAATGAAAGTAAGTTTTCTTTATTTGTAATGAGAAAATGAGAACTACTCTCTCACTAAAGAGAAAATTAGATGTGCAAGGTGAGAAAATTGTTGGAGAAAAAATATTGTCAAATCAATCATGATTTCTTTTAATACTTCAGAAATAAGGTATACATTATCTATTGACTGCTTTTAATCATTTATAACTATTAAGTAGTACAGATCTTTTAACATATAATCCTTTATAACAATAACTATTGATGATATCTTGCATTCTGTAAAGGAACGAATTTCGAAACATAATTCATAATCTGCAACTTTCAAATTCATTTGATAAGACTGTGGTACATCTTTACGAAGAGTAAATTTTACGAAATACTTCCCAGAAAGTTTCCACAAATAATTTTTAAGGAAGAATGGAGACATACTCCTAAAAACGATTCCCCAAATTTTATCTTATTTTATCATATATAAAATTCAGTGATGGTTTTATTTTTAGCAGACTTTATTGAATGGAACAGTAGAGGGAAGGTAGTATTGGAATTATTACTAACAATAGCTGAATTAATGTTTTCATTCATAAGAAATCTTGTTAACTGTGATACAGGTCTATAACTTCAACATGAACAATGAAACATGAGAATAAGTAGGCTGATTCTCATGATAAATGTCAATTTACTTTTGCTATGTTTTAGGAAATGTGACTTCTTACATTCGTGAGAGTTTCCAGTCTTTGTGTGAATCATAAACAGATTTAACAGACAAAAAATATATAATTTGAATTTTAAGCACAATATTTTTTAATCGTTTCAGAATGCAATTTTCGTGATGTCGCTTGTGAGATTTGACAAAGAACTAAATTTTTGTTTATATCATGAAATTTATTATATAAAATCATAAGTAATTTTATGGAAGGAAAATTTTTAATTTATTTTCCATACTTTTTATGATTTTCAAATACTATTAAGAAAACTGTACATAAAAGTAACGATTTATATTCACTTAAATATCTTAGACTTTCTTAAATGTACATAAAGTGTCACTGATACTTTTTATATGATTTTTACAATAAATTACACCTATGCTATTGCGCTATAACAGAGATTTAAATACAAATCTGCTATATCATTACAATATACAATTTATTTTGCTATAAGTTCCTAATTTCCTGATATATTCCAGTATTTTCTTCTAATGAGAAGGTTCCAATGATTGACAAAAAATAATAAATCGTTGTTACTTGAACAAAAAACTATCACTGTTATGCATGTTAAAATTTGGCTCGCATAAATATACATTAATTTACAGTTCATTTATCATATCCATTAAAAGTTTTAAAAGTTAAGTAAAACATAAAGTTGACTACTTTTCTTGCGCAGAGGAGAAAATTTGTTTTAAAATAGATTTACTTGTTTAATTATGATTAAATAAGAATTCAAATATGAATTTTTAAACTATTAATTTGATATTTTATTAAGATATATAAGAAACGATCTAAGAAAATGGTTCGGAGTGTTAGTTAAATTTATTGGTCCAAGACAATTTAGCTAATTTAGCAACAGAAATAAATAAAGCTCAACATGTGTTTGATGAGACTTAAAATAACCATAAACAAATTTTTTATTAATGAATATTAAGCTTTGTTCATGTCTGATTGTCATTAATGATGTCAGCTTTCATTAATGAATATTTAGCTTTGTCTGATTGTCACTGTGTAATGACTGTAAATTCAGTTTTCGTTGTATTCCTTCAATATTAAATTCAAGACATTTTAATATTTTTCAAAGAAAAACATTTTCCGCGTAATATTGCACCATTATTTACAGATGATTGCTGGTTTTTATTATCATAAAATAAAAAATGCGTTCAATAAATTCAAAGAAAGAAATACATCGATCGGAGTTGAAAATGAAGCTTTAATAGTTTATTATAAGTACTTCCACTGAAAATATTTGCATCAAACAAAAACAGTTAACGAAGTTCGAGAGAATATTTACAAATCTTCCTTTATTTTTCAAATAATCCAATATGCTTAAAGAAATATTTTGCAAAATACTTTTGGTCAATTTATTTTTCTCTCTATAAATTTTTTTCTGTCTTACACAAAAAAAGGAGACATTTCATTGAAAAAAAAAAATAGTTTCATTATATAGACAAGAAAATGAATCCTTCAATCAATACAAAGTTGAAATTTTTTAAAACGAATTCTTGTAATGAAGTGATTTAATGAATAACATTTTTTTGAATTCATTGCTAAAAATAGTTTTCAAACAGTCGCAAAAATTCTGTTGTAAAAGAATTCATGACAAAAAATAGCGAGAAGAAAAAAAAATATTTTTTGCAGGTATCCAAGTGAAAAAAAAATTAAGTTTTATTCTTAGTTCTAGTTGTAATATGTCGACAAAAATATTTTCAGAGCGTTTAGTAATTAAAACAACAAGAATCCAAAGAATGATAATTTAATCTCTATTTTATATCTCCAAAAATAATTTATTTGCAGCATAGTTTAATTTCGATGGGTTAGTATAATTACTACATCTACATCATGTTAAAATTTTTTAGACTCTTTTTTGAATATTTTTTAAAATGTTGTTGTGTATAAATCTGTATTTCAAACAATGTAGGTAAATGAATATATATTTACATAAAACTTGTTTATTATACTTGAAGCGTAAATTACAATGTTAGATGATTTCAATTATCATATTTCTATTTAGATTTTAATTAAGTTTGGAATAAATACTGTTTTTTAATTTTCATGTGTAAAATATTTTCAATTTGAAAACTAATTTAACATGTAGATTTCAATTATATGTTTATTAATTTAAATACCTTTTAAATTCATTATGTTCCCGTTTGAATCTGCAATCAAAGAAATTCATTTATTTTTTTAAAACATTATTCATTTTGATGAACGTATTGCTGTATTAAAATATCTTATTTTCTTTCACGACTAAAAGAATTTCTAAATTATAAAATAACTTAGATTTAATAGATGTGAGTTGCTAATTATCTTACCCAAGCAAATATTCATTTTCAATTTATTTTACGAAACGAATGGATTTATTAGGCAATGACATCTTAGAATATGAATTTAAAGCTAATTAATAAATATTTTTTTTAAATTATGAAAAATACTTCAAATAAAGTTCAGAATTTTTCCCTATGACAACAGTTGTAACATAAATTTATTACAATTCTTCTTTAATATCCTGATATAACCGACAATTAACAAGAATATTAAATGTAGCAAATAATTTTAAACCGCTTCCCTCACAATTTTTTTAAAAAAAAATTGCAAAAAGTCATCACATTTTTTTATTTTATTACTAAATACAAGAAAATGAAACAAAACAAAATATGTAGTTTTTAAGTTCAATTTTTAATTTTTTACAGTTATAAAAGCATATATAGTTTTAATATTAGTTTACAATTCCGAGTTATCTTGGGCAAAAAAGTTAAATATTAGTCTTTGTATGATAGTTTTTGAAACAAGGGAAACACAAAGTGATACCTGACATTCCGTACGCTGGTATCTGGTCTCATTTCGTACGGCATCACCACCATTATTTTACTTTTTTTCAACACAACTATCCTCCTTTGTACATTACTAATCCACAAGCCATCGTATACTATACCATAGAGAAACATGTGGCCAATCCCGGAAAAGAACCGCGAAATTAAAGAAAAGGCAAATTGCATGTTAAAACAGAATATTTCCTTTCATTGCCTTGAGGCCAAGTAAAAACGTGATAAAACAAATCGTACTGACAAATTTTGCTTCACCCGAGTTTTCCCGGGTTAATAATTAACTGCAATATATACGAACCCGAGATAACTCGGGATAATAAGGCAAGCGGTTAATAATAACCCAAAATATTTTTGGTCTGACTAATATAACAATTAATAATGATTAGCCAGAGCACTAATTATATTACTTGAGTAGATGTAAAATAATTAGTGCTCTGATTTTTAGTTAGAAAGTTCAGATTTTCGACTCTTACATTGTGAGTAGATAATCTAACTTGTTTGGAATCCAACTTAAATTTTCAGTACTCAATGTAATTAGAGTTATTTTGTAAACAAATAATGACGGCAAAATATAAAAAGCAGACGGCTTTTCAAAATCTTAAATATAAAAATGTATTTCCTTTAGGAAAAATTTTCAAGAAAAAAATTGTTGCGGACAAATATTTTTTAACAATGAAGAGATTTTCCTCTAAATTTTAGAATACATATAAAAACACAAATAATAACTAAACTAAATAATAATAAATAAAAAATAATGCACTTGCTTTTGTATATTATTTGATAATTTTCCACTCACAAATAGCCATATACCAATTACATGTAAAATCATTTTTAGTCTATTACGTTCAATATATATTAATTAATGGAAGATAGTAAACAATGATCTCAAATACATTTTAAATTATACCACAATTTAATAATAAACCAAATATATTTTAATTGTCTTGCTTGTAAAAAATTTAAATTTGTATAGGCTACGCTTAATATTTATATGTAAAAGTAATCAAATATCTATGGTAAAATTCTCTGAGCATCTCCACATGCTCAGAGAATTTTACCATAGATATTTGATTTTTATATTCGATGATTTTGGTTGTCAGAAATAATTCAATGAAGAGTTCTAGATAAAATTATTGTAATTTGATTATTTATGAAAGAAACCCTTAAGTTTCCGAAATATGATAGTCGATGCAGTTACATGAAGTCGTTCTTAATAAACAGCAAAATGCCTTAAAAATACCTTATATTGTTCTTGATTTTTGATGAAACTGATTTACAGTCGTACCATTCCTTAAAAACTGCCATAATGTAGAAAAGAAAAGTTTTTGTGGGCTAAAATTTTCCTTTTTGAAAATTATTTTATAATGGCAAAAAGTAAGAAAAGTCAGATGAATTGTTCCTTAGTTTTATACTAAAACATGTATATATAGGCTGAAGTTATCGACTCTGATAAAAAGAAAATTATAGTCCAATCGTTGTAGAACAATAAATTGTTATATGGAAGTAATAATATACATGGAAGGTATTATTTCAGGTGCTTTTGAATTGGATATTTATTTCTATGTAAGAAATTAAAAAGTTTCAATATTATGAAATAGGCCATCTGATGGCTGAGTGGTTAGCGTTCCTGACTCCTAGGCTGTTGGTCCAAGGTTCGAACCCCTGTTCAGGCATGGACGTTTTATTTCTCTGTGTTTCTTTGTCCTTTTTCCTGATATGATGGATAAATGTGGCCTGCCCTATAAACCGGTTTGTGGTGGTGTGATGTGGGTAATGCTACTTGCTGCCGTGATTTGGCTCACAGGTACCCACCGGATAACTCTAAATGAGAAGCAATTCCTGGCCTTGTTGTGGCGAACGGTCAAATCACCCAATGCTCGCCATTGTAAAAAATATTATCAAATAGTTTTAGTGCAACTTTTACTGATTCCTATTTTTCGCATTCGATTTTCCCAATTGCTTGAATTTGTAGCAAAGATTTATTCAAATCTTATTCTACATGCAATGATGTTACTTAGTTTCAACAGATTGGAATTCAATACTTATAATGACTGTTGAGTTTAATCGAATGGAAACCATTAAATGATGTAACAAATTCATTCCATAATTTAGTAAGAAATCGCAAGTTGAGAATACAATAACTGTTCTGAGCATATCAATTTGTCTCACAAAATTTTTAAGAAGATTAAATCAAAAATAACTCTATGAAGAGCACAAAGATGCTATAAATTTATTTTTACAAAGTCTTTGAGAAGATTATATTGAAAATCAGTAATAAATAAATAAGAAGTAAAATAAATGATAATATAAGTTGAACCCTGCTTCGTATTTTTAGTAGTTTCATAAATTCTAAGAGCCCAGTCAGTAACACCTTTATAGCTTCTATTTTAAAAGTGATAAATGTAAAGACATTAAATTTTTTCCATTAAAAAGTAAGAAATGTGATTTTTAATATGGGGTATCCAGATGCTGTAAATAATACTTATCTTAAAATTATTACATAAATAAAACTTATTAATAAAATCTTCGTACAGCATCATACTGAACTAAATGTGCCTATACTTTTCAGACTAAATAAGATAGATTTATAAAAGTAGTTTAAACAAAATATTTTAAAGCAATTTTATTTCAAATAATGTTTCAAGCAAATATTACTATAATTATGCATCTATATGTTAAAATCTATAATAATAATTTTAAGTTTATGAAATGTAACATATGAAAAATTTGAAAATTCTGTTTCTTCTGAGAATAGAAATGGAAAATTTCTGTATCTAAAAGAAAGTGAATTCATAATCAATTTTATAACATCTCGATTTTTTGACTAAATGTGTTTGACATACATCACTTCGATTTTTTGACGTAAAATGTTTTCAGATGAGGAAAAGTGCTTTAAGTCAGATATTTCAATATTTATAAAAAGACAGCTATCGTTCCACATAATAATATACATGTAAAAGGAAAATTTATTAAGTTCTAGAATCAGTTACTGGTTGCGTTCACATGAATAGTTATATTTCATAAATTTTACAATAATGCATTTATAAATTTCATTTTTGGTAATACATTTTAAAGATTCTTGTAAATTGAACTATACATTGACAATTAAAGATAAATAATCTTTGGAAAAAAGGCAACTGTGTGAGTTTGTATTAACCTACGTGAACAGGAGCTTCGGTATGTGTAGTAAAATATTAAGTTGGGAAAAAATCCATTAATTTTACGTGAACTTTCTGTAACTTCTTTCGGATTCACTTTGTAAAAAGGTTTGAAACTGATTTCATGTAGATTTTTAGGTCTTGCGTGAAGTTGCAACTGCTGACATGCGATCAAATTTGATAATTTATGATATTTTATAGACATTTTCGACAATGCTGTATCCATGCGAGGAGCATCTTTAACATCAAAAATACCTGAACGGAATCAACCAAATTAAAATTGTACGTAACTGGTTGTTACAGTCTAATGTAGAACGATAAACATCTTTAACAATTTAAGCCACCTGGTGAGCATTTTCACCACTACAAAAGAAAAACGAAAATGTATCGAATTTTCTGTTTGTTATCATCCATTTTTAAAACCTTGTACTCATAACTGAATTAATCAACAAAAAACCGCAAGAGAAAATTTTAGTGTCAAATATCACCTTTCCAACGAGCATAAATTTGAAATTGTTTGATAGATACCTCACGAGATATCGATCACAATAGATGTCTACCGAAAAAATAATGCATTACTTTTTCCCAAAACAAATATATAAATCAATCGAATATATTTATTTATTCACACATTCATCATAATTATAAAATCATAATTTATTGGAGAAATAAAAATTATTAATCTCAAATATTACATTTGCCCAAATAAAAAAATATATTTTCTTATAAAAGTATTTTGGGACAACAAATGGTTGTGCTTCATTAAATTGATGAATTTATCACACAATAAACTCAAATTAAGGAAATTATCAATAACAAAACTTTCTAACACACAGTAAAACATTATATATTTCATCAATTTACTATACAATAAAAAGTATTCCATTAAAAAAAAAAATTATTTTTGAAAATAATTCAGTTTATAAGACTAGAATTTTTCACTAAGTTTGAATTTTTAGATACATTAAAAAACAAAAAAAATTCTTTAACAACTTTCAAGAGTCAACCCTGTTCCTATATTTTTATTTTTTTTTTTTTCAATATGATAGTCATTTATTCAGTTTTATATTTAACTTGTTCAACTGCTTCAGTTTATTCATGATTTTTGCAGAACTGTCATGTGGATAATTTTCTTTCTTTATATAGCGTTACCGGAAGAAACATAAATGTAGATTATTTTCCTGGCTATAAAACTTTCCCTGCAGCAAGTTCTTCGCTTAAGTGGCCAGGAAAACATCAGATCCTTCAGTTCATAGTTACTTTCTTGAATATCTCCGCAGCCAACGGTTGTTCTATTTGTTTGCTTAAATTAAATATGAGCTCTAGAGAAAGGAATTTTATTATGAAAGTGAATACTGAATATAAATATCACAATTTCATCTCCATCAGAAAAGGTTTAGTGTTCTTTTCAGATTTTGTATATAATAGAGTTTGAAAACAAATTGTCTTCTTCTTATATTAACTAATATTAGTTACTGAAACTTTTAAAATAAAAAATTTAATTTCTGAGAGGAATAATTATGGCTTAAAGAATAAACAAAACAACTGGAAAAGGTAACTTTTTAGGATGTCATTTAGTTCTTGTGGTTTAAATTTTCATTCACATTGAGAACTTAATTTATGGTCTTGTTTGATAATATGCGCTTTTCAAAATAGTTTGTTAAATGTTTGTAAATTGATTTCAAATTTGATAAATTAGTTTGGACATCTGAATACTTTCAGTGTTTGCTTTTATATAAATCCTCATATTTGCTTTAAGGAATCAGATCTATTTACTTTGCTTCAATGAATAAAGGGTTTCTTAAGTAAGTTACTTAAGAACCCTTATCAATGTCGTTACGATAAAAAAACACTAAACTCAATTTAATAATATATTATTAAAAACAACAAAAACGATTCACTTAAAATGTTCATCATTTTGCAGACAATCAAATTATAATTTTTGTTATTTTTACTTTTTTTCTTTCTTACAATAACTTGAGAATTCAATTCTTGTTCTTTTGAAAGATATTCGAGTTACAAACATTGGGTTAAAGTATTTTAATTTGATTAAACACTTACAATCACTATTTAATACATGAGATTTCGTGACTATATTGACTTCTGTTGTGAATCATTTTTTAAGTGAGAAAAAAAAAGGAAGAATATAAAAATAAAAATGACTGTTTTACTTTGTAAAATTTTAAGTAAAACCATTAGGCATTTCTGTTATATTGGAAGTGTCTAAAATATGTTGCTGATTAATAAATTACAGCCACACATATATAAATGTCAAATTTAGAGCCAATCAAAAAAAATTTGAGACAGTAAGCTGAATTTTAACAAAAGATAAAATATATTTTCAAGAAAAAGAATCCTTCTAAAGCATATTATGTAAACTAATTTTGAATATAAAACTTAATTTATCGTAAAATAAAATTTCGTCGTTATATGATCCGAAGAATTCAAAGATATCAATATATCAATTAATAAATATTTTAATTCGTTAATTGTAGCTATAAAATTTATAATCTAAAAAAGATTTTGTAATTTTGCAAATTTAGAAAACTATATTATTTAATATCTAGTGAAAGAAATTATATTTTAAAATACCATAGAAATAATTCATTAATATGGTAATTACAAAATTGAATATTTATACTAATTGTTTTATTTGAAAGTTTACGTATTAAAATTGTAGTTTATAGTTTCATTTGTGTATTTAAAAGTGATATTTCGTTTTTTATATTAAAATTTCGTTTTAGAATATTATGTTTCTGTCATACTATTTATGCATCATAACTTAGAGATAAAAATATAAAAAGTGTTACATCATTTGTTTGCTTGAAATTAAATATAACATACATTTAACAGTATTGTTCTGATCTTTTATCGTGCATAAAAGAATTAACTTGATAGAAGGCGGAAACTATTAGCCCCATAAGGAATGATTAAATTTCTGCACTTTTTAATATTTTATATCCTACTTGAATTACATAGTAAAATATAATTTTTTTTCGAAAATTATAACATAGACATTTTGTGTATTAAAGTACAAATTTCAGCAAAGTTCTATAAGAATCACCAAAAATGAGTAATTTGTACATTTATTAAGTGGCCTGAAAAAAAACCCAAATTCTATTGAGATATTGAAAATAAATTAATTGTCTTATAAAACTAAAAGCTTATGAATTTCAGAAAAACTATATGAAAATGGAATATAAAATATTAGACTCTTTAAATACACTAAATTTTATTACATGTAATTTACATCATTGCTGTGTAATGGTAATCATTTGCATGTGGATTTATTACAGTCACTCAGTTTGTAAGAAAGAACTATTTTTTTACGTTAGTATGTGTTGTTACATACTAAAGCTTAACGCTGTAATATGATTAAAAAAACGAATTTATTAACTGCAATTACAAGCAGAGTAAGAACTGTTAATAATTCTCTACATTATTTATACTACATCTTTAGTAAATACGCTTTTAATTTAAAATATTTTTCGATGTCAAATACATATTTGATTATAGTTTATCGTCTTAATTTCCCATGAATATATTTTATGAACTATATCTATATAGTTACACGTAATGTAGGTTTTACAAGGGAGAAAAATGAAATTATATTTCCAGATGCGTAAATTTTTAATATTTTTAAGTATATTTCATCTTTTAATAAATTAATACTTTGAATATGAGATGAATCATTTTTTGTATGCAAGGAGACCATGAACTTTTAGTTCAGGCTTATTAAAATTATTATCAGTTAGAATTTATTATAAATTATTCTCCAAAAAGTGTATTGAAATACACAAAGAACACTTTAAATTACTTATTTTAGGTTTTGAAAGCAGAAGAGTAATGGTTCCATTAAATTTAATTATATAATAGGGCAATTTTATAAACTAAAAAAGATATGTTTTATTAGATACTATATAAAATTAATTGCACATATTGTTATTATAATTTATTTTATTGCTCACGAAGAAATGATGGTATCTTTAACTTACAATCTCCATAGATATTTTTAAGTAGTTTTTTTGTCACATACATTTAATTCCTATATTATATTTTATTTCTTTGGCAATTTTTCTATATTAAAAGGAATATTTAAAGCTTTTAGTTTATTAATGTTGAAATTTCTGTTATTACACATTTCAAAGAAATAAATTTATCAAACCAATAAATAAAACATAATTTTATAAATCCCTTCGTGTATACTAATTCTTGTCATCTAGATAATTTTAGATAAATAATTGATAGAAAGATTGTGATTATTCTTTTCAGACCCAATAATTAAAAAACATACCTTAAAATTAAGCTAAAATTTAATTTTTGATGTAGAGTAACTTTAATAAATTTTATAATTTTATCCAATGTTTGTTGAACTTAAGACAAAAATAATTTAGACAGCAATTGTAAACTTAAGAAATAAATATATTTCATAAATTTCATTTCAATTTTGGTTCAGTTAATTATTTCTTCATTTAACACATTTTCATAATGTATCATTCATCATCTGAAAATATATTCGATTATATTCCAAAATGATTATCCGCAGTTCTTGATAAATAATTTTATCATAGTATGTAAATTGAAATGAGGAATGGTCAAAATATGTAATTTAATGAAGAGTATATATATATATATATAGTTTTGTATCAATCATTTCTAATACATTTAGTTTAGAAAACGTCTTAAGTAAACTTAGTTCTGTAAAATCAAATTTATATGAAACTAATTTTTACTCCTATATCAATTTCTTCCTTTACGCATTTTCAAATTTTCTTAATTTAAATGCAATTAAGAATTTGGTACTATTTTTCAAGAGAAATTTAAAATATAAAATATTCTATGATATCAGCCATACTCTTAAATGATGAATCAGCTTAATAAATTTTAATAAATTACTTTGCAAAATATTACTTGATTTTTCTGCTAAAACGATTTTATTAGCTCCTATATTTTTATACTTATTCTGCGTTGGTCTGAGTTTATTACGCAGAAATTTTGTATCACTCAAAAATTCGCAAAAGTTGTGGGTAGATAGTTTTTAATTAACGAATTTAAATCAAGACAAGAATTGCTGAAAGCAAATAATTTTAGAGTAAATGCTTGTATTTTAATTTCAGTTTGTAAAAATAATTAAATTATTGCGTTATGATAAAAATTTTATAGGAAAAATATTTCGTTCTAATTTTCTCTTTATTTAAAGACTAATTTTATCAACCATTATTCATGAGTGAATTTGCTTTTAGAACTTGTTTTGTAGTATATATCGAAATGCATATATACATAAATGTTACATGCTTTAAAGAAATATAGAATAACTCTTCGAGATCAAAGAATGAAATGCTCTAAATTTGACATTAATAAGAAATTCTTATGATTATGATAAAATACTTTGATTAACCTTTTATGGAAATGTTTATATATTTTAACACACAGTATAATAACCAATTTCTCTTATATATTTTAAAAGGAATTTATCTTTCATTATTTTCAGAAATATAGTTATTTTATTTAACGTCTTTTAAGCAATAAAAGATAGCCTGAAAAATTCTTCTTATATTTTATATTTATCAACTGGAAAATATCTTTAAGTACATTGCATTTTTAAAAATATATAAACGACAATTAATCTCATTTTCTATTAAAACAAATGTATAAAACTTGGTAAGTAAAAAGTTTAATTCAGATAAAGTTTCAGTAATACGAAGAAATTTGAAATTGTATATGAGTTAGTGAAATACACAATTCCAATAGTTTTTAAATTGGATAATTTGTTATTAAATTTGAACTCAGCTGTACTCATACTAAAAACGTTTAATTGCTTCTTGTTAGACGCAATTATATCACCTATCAAAAATAGTTCTATTAAAGTCTGCTCCATTACAGAGAGTGAAATTAAAAGAAAATTATTTGTAATTACATTGCTAAATAGATGGAAAGCTGAGAACATTAGAGCAGTAAGAAATAATTGAGGCGAAGTAAAACTTTAGGTTTAAAAGCATTTCAACTTGGTTGAAAAAAATAAATTTTTCACGTTGATGCATTTAAAGTTTTCCAAGCGAAAACTAATTTTTTTTTTTTATCTCATTTGAAAATTTTATATTGGTGTTCTGCATTTTGATGCATTTATTTTGAATAATTTTCTATTTCTGCAAAATAGCTTAACTTAATGCATCCTAATTATAATTTTTTAATTATTTCCAAATTATATTTGATATTAACGTAATAATGTCATAAAGTTATTTATTTAATATCCTAGGGAGAAGAAATATTAAGGCATTTAAATTTGCATTATTTTTCAGTTGAAAAAAACATTAAATTTTAAGAATTAAACAGAGAATTAAGATTGTTCATTTATAATATTTAAAAGAGAAACTTTATAGCTATTTATAATATTAAACTTTTTAATAATCTTTATAAATTTATGTTTCATAATTTACAATGTGTTGAGTAACTTTTAAATAATGACTCATAACATTATAAAAAGGAATATATAATCTATACAGATAAAACTTGGAACTAAAAGCCTTTTCTGATATAAATTTAAAACAAAATTGTTATCCTAAGTATATAGCTTATCAATTACACTATTTTTTGAAAAATTTCTTACAAAATTTTATAAGAATATTTGTAAATCCTTAATATGCAACTTAAGAGTTTTCCATATATTTCAATAAATGGTATTAAAATTATATCAGCCTGAAATTTCGGATTAAATGTAGAGTTTAGTGCTAAAAGAATAAATAATAATAAAAGTTCTCCTGTCAAAAAATAAATATAAAAAAATGAAATTAAAAATTTTTTATTAATAAAAATAACAATGAAATGTATAGACATTAGTAGAGCGAATTACTTCCACATTTTAATATAATGAAGCAAAGTCTAATATAAATGCATGTACTATTTTTTCATCAGGATTCTAGTTTGAATTCAAGTCAGTTACTAAAACATAAAACATTTTGAGATATACATTAAAATTAATAAAAAAAGCAAAATTATTAATTGGCATTCTTGTTTATTGTAAAGAATATTTTAAAATTGCTTATAAAAATATTAATTCAATGTTTTCTTTTTGTTCTATAACGAATTATAATATCAAAATTGCATTTATCTGCTAAAACTGAAATATCAATCATAATAATTATGATTAATAAAATTATTAAATATTTAACAAAATTGTTATTAATGACTACAGTAACAATTAAATGTAATACAATTGGAGAACTTCATTGTTATACACCATATGTATCAGAGATTATACCAAGAAAATATTACACTCCTAAAATTGTTAAGAAGCTTTAAGTTATTTATATTATTTCAGTTACTAAATTCGTAATGGGGTGCATATAGTTATAAAACAGCTATATGTAATAGAAAACGAAAGAAATATATATAATTTATTTATCATGTATATATGATAAAAAAATATCGGTATTCCCTTATGAACTGCTTTTTCAATTAGAAAATCTTTTTTAGCCAAAAACCAAAATGATTAATATATTGAAAAAAATCAGATTTAAAGACATTCCTTTACTTCAAAAATTTTAAATAATGGATTTAGAATTATGTCTCGGCAGATTAAAATAAAGCTTGACTGTTAAATGTAATTTCATTGTGTTATTTGTAAAATAAATAAATTCTTTAATTCATTCCATTTTTTCAAGATAAAACATTCTCGATGTTTGTAACTGAATTCCTTTATTATGACAGATGGAAAGTATTTTAATGATCTCTTGGAATAGATTCATCAAACAATCATTGATCGATTTTCTTTTTAAATAATGAAAAATGTCACAAATATCTCAATTCAAGGGTCACATTTTCAAAAAAGGAATAATTATTTTTCCGTCTTTTCAACTATCATACTTTAAATTTTTTCTATATTGATTCTTTCCTTTTCAAAAGAAACTTTACGTCAAATATCACTCAATTCTCGTTATTTCAATAAACTTCTTTCTTTAAAAACAAATAAAGCATTTTCTTCTAATGAGTTACATTTACTGCTTTTAAAATGCTATCCCGTTTTAATTATTTTTATATTTCTCTAGAGAGTTTCAGTTAAATAAATTCAAGAAAATTAATTATATGTTTTAGGTATATTGAAAAAGGAATGGAAATATTTATTATGCATTAGTAACCAGTTGTAATAAAAATGAACGAAATCATGCCATAAATGAGATATCACAAAAATTATAAATTACTTTAAATAACAATCGTTTCAATTATTTTAAATAACAATTCAGAACAGATACAGTAAATGCTAATTCAATCATTTACAGAACCAAAAATTTTTATATGAAAATTTAGATTTTAAGTTTTAGAATGTTTGTAAAAAAACTTTAGTTTTTCCATAATTATATGTTAAAATACTGATTAAAGTATTTATATTCCCTTAATCACACACGCACACATATGTTATAAACTATATATCTATATCAAAACCTTAGAGCATGAAATGTAAAAATTTTTAAGTTAAATAACTTCTGATGAGTATTTTTTGAATGAAAATTTCACTTTGAAACAAATTTTAACAAAATAAAAAAATATATTTAAGAATTAATATTTGATTAATAGTACTATTCGCATAATATAAGCTAAAAAGATTTAATTGTTGCGCGTGTAAAATTTTATTTAATACTTGTTTTTAATTTTTTTTCAGAACTATTATTATATATTCTGAATTTTACACTTATAAATTTACATTATTTTAATGAATCTCTATTGCTAAATTAATTTTATTTTATTTACTGATTATATATAAAAATAAGTTTTTAATTACATTTAAGTTTACCTTAACTTATTTTGTTATTGTTTATATTTATTTTTATTTTGTTTTATTTAGTGAATTATTCATATAAACTGGAGTGTATTTAGCATTTATGTTGAAACAACTATTAAGTTTTGATATCCATAAATTGATATTTTCTCTTAGAAATGTAACTTTGTTATTGTCAGATATGCAACCTCTTGCTAAGGAACTGCTTAGGGAAAAAGTGAGGCTCATCTGAAGAGAGTGATGACCAAAAAACATGTCTTGTGGGGGCGGATCAAAGACAAATGATACACAGACTGCTGTCAGCTCAGATAAGTTGTTAGCTTAAGAATGTAATAGATTATTTGAGAAAGTGCTTCATTTTAGCACAGCTATTTGTCGTAATGGCATTATCGCTTGTCAGACAAGACATGAAATTCTTGACATATTTCTGGCACAGAAAACGACTCTCAATTAGAAAAAGTTTTATGAAAATAAAAATGTCCACATTACTTTTTTAAGAAATCATCACGGAATCCAAGTATAAAGTCTCCATCTTTGTAAATTTTTAAAATAACACTGAATGTAAAACGTGATATATACTCATACATAAACAATATGAGCAAAATGTTTTTTTTAAATTAAAATACACAAAATGTACTTTGTATTTAAATTCAGCACTATTTCAAAATTATCAAACAAATAGAGAAGGGCCTTTAAACATAGTAATGTACATGTTTTCCAATTATAAAAATAAAGTAAATTAATTTTAAATTATAATCTGTCGTGTGTATATATATATATATATATATATATATATATATATATATATATATAT